>JXSR01S074566.1:19124-29461 GCA_000969725.1 Ophiothrix spiculata | reverse complement strand
TTGCTCTCTTAGTTAGAGAACAGTAACAAAGTAACCTAATAATCAAAATTAAGTCTTAAAGGAGCCCTGTCCGATTGGGTCAGCATTTTTTCAAACTTTCTGAGATTTTGGTACCAAAATGTTCCTAACATTTTTCTCATTACCCATGTGAAATTTTACAGCTGAAACATGTTGCTTTTCTGATATATTTCTGATATGTAAGTGAAAATGTGTTAAATTATTAATATCATGGTAACCATAATATTAATTACACAAGTATATGCAAACGGAAAATACAAAATTGCTCTTAAAATTAAACAAGTATAGGCAAATGGAAAATACAAAATTGCTCGTAAAATTAAAACGGCTGTTCTGATTTAACTGAAATTTGAAATTGAAGTATCTTAAGTGGTGATCTTCATATGAAAGTGTAAACTTACTTTTGGAAAATTGGACCATGTACCTTTAAAACCCCTTAACTTTTTGCATTCATCAAATTTTATTAAAAAATCTTGTTTCATGCAGGGTTCCAGGTTGTATGTGTTCCCATGTAATCGGTGGTTCTCACGCAAGGAGGATGATAAGGAAATTGTACGTGAGCTGGTGCCATCTGATATCACGGAAGAGAAAACGAGAAGTGATGGAAGCATCAGAAGAAAAGAAGTCAAACAGAACAAACTCACAAGTAAGTACAAGTTTTTATCGCTGGAGGCGAGCTTCATCACATATCTTCACTATGGTGAAAAAAACCTGGGAAATCCAGGGAATCCAAAATTGCAGTGAAAAGCAAACTGCACAAGTTTAATTTAATTTGTTTACTGAATAAAAATGGAGAGTACAAGTTAAGTTTATGCTTGACATAGCGGGCAGAATTTGTTTGAAAGCACCAGCTGGGTTGTCACTACACCGGCGGAGGCGGGCGGGACCACCCGGTTCTCTTAATTTTTACCCGACTCTCAGGTTGATTTTAAGTCAAAATACCCGGCTCTCAAGGCTCAAAAGTTACAAAATCATTGAAGAATCAATAAAAAATTGAACAATTATTATCAAAATTTCTATTTTCTCACTATTTCACACAAATTTTACCCGGCACTAAAAGTTGCCTGGTGACAACCCTGATCACCAGTTTTACATCTGGCTTTTTATGTGAGAAATTATATGATAATAATCACTTCAATGAGTGTGATGAATATATCAGAGAATTAAACCCAATGGGGCAAAGTTAACTAACTGGGTGCCATATGAAAATTGAAATAACAAAGGAATAGGTATTTGAGAGACAAATGATACACTTTTGGACACCTGATATGATGTAAAGTTTACACATGTATAGAAAGCAAGATTGAAGCATTTAATATCCCTAGATTTGATTTGAAAACTCCTTAATCTTTAATATTAATTATAAAACACATAGGATACATAAAAACAATGATTAAATGATAGCAAAATTTAGGTTGGTTATCCAATTGTAACAAAACTATTGTTTTTTTATTATCACAGTGCAAAAGTACAAAGTTCATGTGCACACAGGCGATGTATTCCGAGCTGGGACTGATGCCAATGTGTATGTGACTGTCTATGGTGATCAAGGAGATACAGGAGAGAGACAACTCAAGAATTCTGAGACCTATTCAGACAAATTTGAGCGAGGTCATGTAAGTAATAATTTGGCCACAAAAAATGATTTCATATACAAAATAAACTGATAGTGTCCATTGCTCTGGTAGTCAATTTTTAGCTGTTATGAATATGCAATATCTAAGCAAAGTAATGTATTTATGTAGTGTTGTGTATTTCATTACCAAGATATGATGAAAAAGTCTTAAAGGAAGTTGTGAAAAGAAAGTGTTCTTTTATAATTATTACTGGTATATTGAAAATGCTAATTATCATTTTTCACAAGTTGTGCTCTGTTGAAGTCAAATTTCCATGGCCACTGAAACTGATATACTTAAAATGTAAAAAAAATAATGAAATATAGGACCAGAACAATGATTCCGTATAGGTAGGACTAATCCTCATATATCTAGACTTATTTTTATTCACCTGACATAAATTAAATGATTAAATGACAATAAATTGTTACCCTTGTGGCAATACATGCCTGCCAATTGTCCCTCATCTTGCTGGAACACAACAAAAACCTGTGTTTTAGCATGTGTCCAGTATTTTGCAAATAGTAATGTATAGGCAACTTCGAAATGTCCAGTATTTTTAAACATTTCCTCTGATTTGTACAGAATTCTGAAATTTGGCAGGTATGCAATGGGTGCAATGATGTCATTAACAAATTTGTATTTCTTTTCACAGAGCCACTCCTTTAATTTACAGTGAACATTTTTCGAGATAAAAATATGTGTCAACTTATATTATATCGCTTATGAATTGCAACCAAGTCTATAAATTAAAATCAAATTCATGCTATAAGACCTCAAGGTAGGAGAGCACTGTTCAAAATGACTGTATAGCTGCGTTAAAAACAATAAAACCAGAATTGTACGTGCTCAATTTTATTGCAGCGTATACCTTTTGGAAACAATTTTTATTTGTAGAAACAGTAATAAACTTGAGATATTCTGAAAAATTGCTTTAAATCCAATATCGCCATGTAAATTTTAATGAGAGAGAGACGCGTGTGTTATATCCTGTTGGTCTTACTGCGCCCGTACAGCAAATAGTGTATAGTAAATACCATATACTTCTATGTGAGTAAGACCTAAAGATGGCAGAAAAATTGATAATTTGTATGATTGGTGTTGATTATATATTTCCTTTCCTCAGATTGACACCTTTACCATAGAAGCTGCTAGTCTCGGCAGACCATTCAAACTCAAGATTCACCATGACAACTCGGGTTTCTCTCCAGCGTGGTTTCTGGATCGTGTGGAAGTCGCTGATTCTGATCAGGAGACGTATATGTTCCATTGTGAAAGGTGGATCGGTAAAGGGAAGGATGACGGCAAACTAGAACGCACATTGTATGTGAAGGTAAGATTGCTTAATTAAGGCTTAGGTATGTTTTGTTAATTTGCATTTCAAAAGTTTGTGCGACACAATTATTTATCAGTTGATTAATATTACAAACATTTTCTGTTACTCTTCTATACCCCTCTAAAAGAACCTAGAAGTGCAAATGACCAGACTTTTTCTGTTTTTTCTTTTTTTTAATTTTAAAATGGGAAATGAAGCAAAGTAAAATTGAAATTCCTAGATTTACATGTGTACTATAACTTATTAACAGCCTTTATGATCATGCTCAAAGGTCATGTTTTAGTGATTTATATACATATTGTATTGAAAATCACAGACCTACTAGTGAACCTCAGGAGAAAAACTTTTGTAGTTTTAGAAATTCAAGATATGAAATCTGGAATTTTGATTTTGTGTTTAATTATTTGATTGTCATATCCACTCAATTCACAGGGTTATGATGGTGACATGTCAAGCCAAAGCACATTGAATAGAAGCAGGTCTACAGGCTCACTGAAATCCCTACGTGGAGAAAGCCCAGCACCGTTGACAAGGAGGAAATCCATGCTAGAAATGCCAGAGTTTGATGGGCCTAGTAAGTATCTTTCTTTCTTGAAATTCTAACTGTTTGGGCTTTGCATTGTCCTGCTTAGGCCAAGCAACAATCATTTTAGAATTTCATCATATTTTTTTTAATTTTTACAATTTTTTTAATAATTTTTATTTTTTATTTTTTAGAATTTCATCATTTTGCATATTGTTATTTTGCAAGGTGAACTCATTTCAACATAAAAGAAAAATTGTGCAGCAATTTATGAAACATTTTAGATTTTCAGATTTTTATGAAGGAATAATGTATTGATTTGCTACAAAATCCCAAATTCTGTATATTTTTCCCTCAATTAATGTTAGTTTTTGTTTATTTCAGCCATCCCATACACAATAAAGATAACAACTGGGAAAGAAGAAGACATGGGAACAGAAGCCAATATATTTGTCACTATTCTAGGAGCCAAAAAGAAACAAACAACAGGTAAGAGACAGGGAGACAGACCCCAGGGTGGGGGCAGACCCTAGGGTGGGGGCAGGAGCCAATATATTTGTCACTATTCTCGGAGCCAAGAAGAAACAAACAACAGGTAAGAGACAGGGAGACAGACCCCAGGGTTGGGGACAGACTCTAGGGTGGGGGTTGGGGGCAGAAGCCAATATATTTGTCACTATTCTAGGAGCCAAGAAGAAACAAACAACTAGTAAGAGACAGGGAGTCATACCCCAGTTCAGGGTGGGGGAAGACCCTAGGGTGGGGGCAGAAGCTAACATATCGAGGGTTGAGAGCCACAAGGCCTTATCTGCATGAAAAAAAGAGGCCACAAGGCCATATTTGCACATGCAACAAAGGTGCAAATGCGGCCTTGTGGCTCTTTTGTTGGCCGTGCATATGGCCTTTTTGCTCACAATCCATGATATTTGTCACCATTCTAGGAGCCGAGAAGATACAATTGACAGGTAAGGAAAGGACTGAAATATTAATATTGTTGATAATTAGGATCTCTGCTCTGGGAATGAATATAAATTTGAAGTGACCAAAATGGAACTGATCATAATTTAAGGAACACCGAAAGGTCACAACTCACATTTTGAGAACCGCTTCACTATAAAGAGGTTTTTATAACAAAAAGATGTTATCTACTATGCAATTTGATTTATTTTTTTAAAGGAAAACTGCCGCTTCAGTTGGTGAGCAAAACCAAATTTGAGCCGTCATCGATTGAAACATTCTCACTGGAAGCACCAGATGTAGGCGTTGTCAACAAAATTGAGGTAAAATTTATTTCACAATATTCAGACTAAATGACAACCATTTATTCAGCTGATTTATTTTTTCTTGTGCTATAATGACCTCTAGATTCAATATCTCAGACAGCAGAACATCCAATCAATAAAACAGGAGGTCATGCATGGTCTGTGACTTGGATTTTAATCTAGTCTGATTCCATCAAATGAAAAAATATTCCTTTCTATCAGTCGTGTCAATCACAAGTCCAAATAAAATGCTGAACCAATGCCTGATTAGCCAAGAGTGCTGTGATAGCCATAGATATAGACTTTTTTTTTAAACCACGAATTTCCGAAGCTGATTTTACACTTTCCGGCAATTGCCAAAAGAAAAAGTGACTCTTCAAAACAGCAGCCAGAATGTAAAGTTCGCATTCTTGTTATCTGGTTGCGTACGAATTCGAACCTGTAATTGGGGTTAGCACTTACGAGTCACTTTTAGTGTGATGCATTTCAAGTTGACTGGTAATTGTAAGCTTAATTAGACAATTTCAAATGGAAATTTCACTCTTTCTGTCAGTGAGCATATGGTGCCCCCAGCCAAAAGTTGTTCAGAATTAGTGCCTCTAACCATGTATAGGTCTGAATATAATTATTTTTCACTTATAGTGCACTGCAAATGCGAGAGATTTTTCAGAAAACTTTGTTTACAAAAAGTACATGCTAATTAGCTCGTACATGATTGGTGGATAAAACTGCCATGTTATCGACTTCCAAAGATTTCCAAATGGATTTTGAAAAGGTCTATAGAGTGGAGATCACAGACTTGTTATACCAGCCTGTGTTATGCGGCATTGTCAGCCATGGAGCTCAAATTGAGAGTATTCAGGTACACACAGTTCAACTCCGGCGCTGACATTTGGTTGCATTTAGAGACAAACCAGTCACATAGTGATTTACGCTAGCAAATGTGTTTGCGTGTTCTCAATATTTGCACATCATGACAAAGTGCGATGCAAAATCGGCAAAAACTCAAATACCTCGATTTGATCCCCCATGCTGGAATAAAAATGGCGCAGAGTCTGGTGTCTCTACTCTAAATCAATTACGATAAGGCGAAAACAATAATTTATTGGACAGTTTAAACAAAAATCCAGAGTACAGGGCCCCATTGTTTGTAAATGCAACCCCAACATGGATATTTGTTTAAATTGTCCAATAAATATTTATTTGCCTCTAGGCTCTTTACACTTGGTGCAAAATAGAGAAAACAACAAAAGTTCAAAGTTCAAATAGTTCTCAATGTACTTTTATAAAATTTCGTTTAAGTCTAATAAAATGCAGCTATTTATCTTTAAATAGGATTACAGTAAAATGTGAATTTGTATTGTTCCAGATTGGGCATGATGGCCAGACTCCTCAAGAAGGCTGGTATCTAGAGGAAGTAGAAGTAGACATGCCGACTAAAGGCAAACATTATGTGTTCCCGTGTAAGAGATGGTTATCTAAGGACAAAGATGACGGCCATATTGTCAGAAATCTTGTAGTAGAGGATGCGCACAGTTCACATTATAAACCAAGTAAGTGTTGAAATCAGGACTTGTGTAAGAGACGCCTTTTTTTCTTCAAAATTGATCACAAAGGACAAATTTTGTCTTTTTGTATTGATTAAGAGACTAGTTATGATTAATTAGTACCAAATCACTGCATATTAATATTTTTTACATGAATCTTTCATGATATTTGTATTGTTTTAGGCTATTGTTGTTGCTACCACATTGACAAACATTGAATATAAGTATTTGAAATTTTTTTGCAAGATTAGGTACATTGTTATGAATCGGAAAATATGGACTAATTTATTTTCCCATATGGTCATATTGGTTTATGTGTGTTAATCGGCTGCTTGATGCATACTTCAAGATTTATAGAGTAGCTTGATTGTTGCTTCACTTACTACAATTTCCTTTTTTTTCATACTTTTATATGGCATTTGACCAAAAGTCTCTCTTGTCATTGGGAGTCCCTCTGTATAATGTTACTATTGCTCATGTTAACTTTCAAAGGGTTTTTTTAATCTTATTGTGTAATTTATATTTGTGCATCTTCTTTTTCAGAAATTGCATATGAGGTGACCATATTCACAGGAGATGTACAAAATGGAGGCACAGATGCTGCCATCACGATGTGTGTGTTTGGTGCGGATGGATATACACCTGATGTCTTATTAGAGAAAAATGAAGAAAGATTTGAGCGAGGTCGAGAAGATCTTATCAAGATGGAATTGGATGATATAGGAGCATTGAAAAAATTGCGCATAGGACATGACGGCAAGGGGAGTAGACCTGACTGGTACCTGGAAAAGGTAGGTTTGTCAATGTTCACTGCCGCCGGAAAGTATTTCCACATAATTAAAAATGTTGAAAAAACTTTATTTTTTATATAAAACGACCTATAACCATCAAAAATTCATGCAAGTACAAATCTCAATAGATAGAATGTAACATAGAATAGAATAGGATAGCATGTTTTCAGGCTATAAGTTTTCAAACAAATGCACAGAAATGTATTTAAACTCTATTTTTATGCACCGGCTAAAGTGGTAAATATGCATTTCACACCTTATTTTCAAATGCATTGAGTGCAATTCTGTGATTTGGTTCTATAGATAATTATAAAATATAGATTCTGTCAAAAATGATGAAAGTCAGATAAACGCATCTCGAGATATGGCTTATTGAAGGTTTTATGTGGGAATACTTTCCTGCGGCAAGTGTATATGATTCTGTTGTGCCTGTAAATTGCATAGTTACATCAAGTAATTAGTAAGCAGGCAACAAATTTATGTGCAATGCATAATTTAAAGGGAAATGTGTGAATGTTACACTAAAATGACTTATTTTTGCAAGTTTGCTGATTTTTATAAACTGAATTTATTTCTGTTCAAGAGCACCAAAGGTACAATTTGCTGTCCAGAACCAGTAGGTCGTCATGTTCATTTCTGTTTAATCTACATTAAATAACCAGCATGCAGCCATTAGTTAAAATGGTGTGGCAGTGATTTAAATAGTCAATCCTCATTTATTATATACAAATATTTGTGTGTGTGTGTGTGATTATAAGTTATTGAAAAACAAGATGAGATCTATTTTTTTTAAAAATCAACACTTTAGCAATTTACTCAGTGTCTATATTTTCAAAATTGTATGAGAAGTTTGCACTAACCCCTTATTCCTCTTTATTTGATACAACCAGGTGACATTACGTAACATGGAAACGGGGGATTTGACCACCTTCCGTTGTCAAGACTGGTTATCTAAGACGTTGGGAGACAAGAAGATGGTGAAGGAGCTGCCAGCTATTGTCAAAGGAAAGGCACAGATTAAAGGTAACAGAAGATAGTTCTGACCAAGTGTGCTGTAGATAACATCCATATTTTAGGATCATGGTTTATGGTTAGTTTTAGGGTTAAAGATAGGTTTATGATGTTGGGTTGGAATTCAGATTTAGGGTGTAGGTTTAGTTTAGGGTTAAATTTTGAGGTATATGTTTTCATATCCATGTTCATGCCATGATAAATTTTTAGAAGTGAACACACAAAAAGATGACAATATTAACCCTAACTCTCACACGTTGAAAAACAGTCTAAGTCTGAATACGTCATAACAAAATTTCTGGTTCCCCCCGAACTCCTGACCACCGGCATCCCGATCCAATGACCAGCTATGGCAAGCCACCGAGCGTGGCCTGCCCCAGCAGCAATTTCGTGCCCATCTATATCTGCCGCCTGTGACATATTCAGACTTAGGCTAATGCCTGATTTCTACCTGTAGTATTTTGTAGTACATAGGAGGGTAAGGGTTAAAACATGATACTGTATGCATGGTATTTGGAACAAGTTGATACTGAGAATCTCACCAGACGGTGATTTTCCCCTTGCAGTATTATAATGTTCTTGTCTCAGACCTACAACTGTCCTACAATCCCTCATAATAAAAAGTCCTAAAATCTGAGATGTACCTCATTTTACTCACTTTGTTTTCTATGCATGCCATTGTAATGTCCCTCATTCTAAGTTGGATGTAATTAGAGGTTGGCAGAGGTTTGTGTTTTTCAGTGCATACAAATTTTCAAACCAAAATTACTTTATTTTGTTTAGTGCACCATACACACAGCATTTGCTGAATATGATGCATTCACATTCTTTCATCCTAATAATCAAGACTCGGAAACTAATGTTATTTTGATCCATATAGAAAACCCTTCAATAGCACATGGCAGAGCTATCATACATGCTCACTTGTTCAAAGTAATCTGAATTTATCCTTTCAGAAACCAATTACAAAGTGACAGTGAAAACCAGTGACATCAGAGGATGTGGGACGGATGCCAATGTGTGCATCCAGATGTTTGGACAGAATGGGTCGTCAGATGAACTCAAACTCAAAGACTCTGCAACACATCGGGATAAGTTTGAGAGAGGGCAGGAAGATATATTCTCGTATAATATGTTGAGTCTTGGTGATTTGATTAAGATAAGGATCTGGCATGATAACAAAGGTATGATAGTAGTTTTGTGTTTTCAAGACAAATCGATGTCTTGTTTTATCTGTTCAGTTTTTGTTTGTGTGTAGGGTGGGGGTGTATGGGTGGGATGGGGTATGTGTTGGAGTGGGAGTGAAAGGGATTAATTTCCAAAGGGACATATCACAATGAATAGCCTTCTTTTAAGTAAGTATAGTAGCCAACTTATATCACAAATGATTATAAGAATACATATGTGCAAATAGATACTTTTCATTGGGATACTTGTGTTGTCAAGCAGTTCAATATCTCTACCTCAGTCAGTTAAGTATTTCACAAGCACTTGAATTTGACCATCACTTGAATTTGACCATCACATGCCGTAAATATGTGTATAAAGAAGTTGACTGCAAAGCAAACCAGTATAGCAACAAGTATTGGCAGCAGAAACCTCAGGAACAGAAAACTTATCACTCAGAAAGACTGTAGTGTCCTTGAGCATTACTTAATTATATAAACAAATATTGTTAGTATAGTATAGTATAGTATAGTATAGTATAGTATAGTATAGTATAGTATAGTATAGTATAGTATAGTATAGTATACAGGTTGTTCATTTCACTGGTCTTCTTTTGTAGAATTTGAGATATTTAAAAAAAGTTCATACTTTTATATGGCATTTGACCAAAAGTCTCTCTTGTCATTGGGAGTCCCTCTGTATAATGTTACTATTGCTCATGTTAACTTTCAAAGGGTTTTTTTAATCTTATTGTGTAATTTATATTTGTGCATCTTCTTTTTCAGAAATTGCATATGAGGTGACCATATTCACAGGAGATGTACAAAATGGAGGCACAGATGCTGCCATCACGATGTGTGTGTTTGGTGCGGATGGATATACACCTGATGTCTTATTAGAGAAAAATGAAGAAAGATTTGAGCGAGGTCGAGAAGATCTTATCAAGATGGAATTGGATGATATAGGAGCATTGAAAAAATTGCGCATAGGACATGACGGCAAGGGGAGTAGACCTGACTGGTACCTGGAAAAGGTAGGTTTGTCAATGTTCACTGCCGCCGGAAAG
>JXSR01S074565.1:117277-128731 GCA_000969725.1 Ophiothrix spiculata | reverse complement strand
TTAAATTGTTTGTGTAAATAAATTGTTTGTTTATTTGATAAAATCCTGACTTACAGTGTATTTATTCTTGCTTTGCTTTTAGCTCGAACCCGAAAGGTTATTTCTGACCTTGATCCTTGTTTTGGGTCGTAACACAAGTCATGGAATCTAAAACAATGTATTTCATGATAATCTGGGGCTTTGTTTTAGTGGTATAATGATAATTAACCTAATTTTGGTTCAAGTCTAGCTGGAGAGACCAAAACACATTCAATATTTCACAAGAGATGACATCATTTGTGGATTAGAATGATGAATTGAATAGAGCTCTATTCATTAATGTCTATTAAAAATCAATATTTGTAACACAAATGATGTCACAGCTTTAGTGTTCTTTTCATGGCCCTGATTTCAATCAATCAATCAATCAATCATACAAGTACTTGATCAACCGACCGACCGACACAAAATTTTAATTTTTCCACTGGAGGGCAAAAAAACAATTTATTTTTTGTCACATATCTCAGATTTTTCCATGCAGTTTATCTTGTTAGGCCTGGCGACCAAAGACATTTGCTCGGCTGAGTGACATTTGCTCTAGACTCTTTGACTTATTTGCTTCTCATTGCGCGAACATCTTTCAATCGATGATAGCGAATGTCACTCACACACGTTGTTGTGGTATGATTATTGAATAAACTAACCCAAGAATATTCTGAGCGATCCAATTCAATCTGAATGTAGCAAATGTTGTGAAATTTGTTAAGCAAATGTCGCTTCTTCTTGGTAGGATGAGCAAATATCACTCAGGCGAGCGAATGTTTTTGGACGCAGAGCCTTAGCAGGGCATGTTGTTGACATCTATTGCCACCTATAAAGAAAATATAAATGCCACTGACACTATTTTTGCACAATAATGTATATAGGGCAAGTGACCATTTTTACAAAATTCTATTGATAGCTTCTTCTCTTCTTGGTGATCTTAAACAACTTTTTGATCTCTTTTAGATCCCCTCGTATTAGGCTAGAATCTCAGAGATACATGCACAATATTATCTTTTTGAATCAGCTTTTGTTACATGTTAGGCCAAAGAATAAAAGAACTGCTTCAGCTTCCAGCGCGCATAAGGGTTAAAAATTCAAATTTTACAGCAAAAAAAATAGTGACCTAAAAACGTAATTAAAAAAAAAAAAAGATTTTCGTGTAGCGCATATCCTTTTTGACTAAAAAAAACCCCGCGTAGCGCTTAGGGTTTTGGGCCTAAGGAAGCTGAGACAGAGTTCTTTTTTTTGGCCTTACTTAAACCAGTATCTAAAGTTTTACATAATTTGGGAATTTTCTCTTTGAATCTAAGTATTTTCAACATTTATTCTGCACAAAATAACATGAAGTACATACAATATTGTTGTATCACATAATAAGCAGTTCAAATTAAATTTGTGTTAAAAAAATTAAAAGCCCATTAGCAAAACAAGATTACTTAACAAAATCAATTTCAAATACGTATATTTGTATGGAAATACATACTGAGTTATCAGAACACAATGATATTACAGCCACTTGACAAAATATGCACTTAAACAAATTCATGTGTCAAGTACTTGATGACATATACAATGAGGACTACATAAAAACTTACATTAACTTAAAGTGCTTTTAATTTAATTGTATCCCCTTATTTTCCTCTTTAAAATATAATCAGCAAAAAGTGGACATCTATATATGTAAAAAAACTTGCTGTCAGAAATGCCTAGGATTCAAACCCAAGACCCCTGTATCCCGATCCAGTGTCAAGCTATGGCAAGCCACCAAAGTGAAGCCTGAGGTGGCAGCAATTTGTGCTTATTAGTATGAAATATTTTCTAATTTCTTGATTTTTGCTCACTGAATTTTGTAGGACAAAAAATGGTTAGGGGTTTCAAAAAAAAGACCAATCTTCAACTCCTACAGAAATATGTGTTAAAAAGTTTAAACAAAACACTTAAACAGAATAATTCAAACAAAGAATAATCAAAATCAATTACATTTTCTTTATGAGCAAACCAATTAATACAATATTAGCAAAAGATTTTATCCGCTACAAATTTGTAAATATACAGCATTTTTTTTTTACAAACAACAACTATAAATATGTACAGGAGTTCTTAAGCCAAATGCCTCAAACTGAACTATATGGAACCCGCCACAAGCCAGTTTTTGTCAATATAATATCCCACGGTTAAAGGTGTACAGTGAAAGTACATTTTTTTTTATTTGTGTCACCTCTTTCATTTCCAGAAATGGCTAACTTTTGGGAATATTAATGATACAGCTTTTCCAATAAGAATTCAAAGCACTGCTGCCTATAACAATGTTATACTAGGTAATCATCAGAATCAGTTAACTCAGTTAACCAGGGCAACATACATTCTACTGTATAGCAGGAAATTTTCGCGCTTTTCGCGGTTAATCAGTCAACCGCGAATTTTAAACCCCGTAAAAATAATGTTTTAACATTGACCTCAATATGTATAAACTTAAAAACGCAAATTTAAAACCCACTGAAGTAGCCAGAACTGGCTAAATCGCGAAAAATTAATCCCGTGAAAATATTCCGCTATACAGTATTCCATTAGATTCAAATGTACCCTAAAAGAGCTTCCCAATATTCCTCTGGTTACAAGGCCAACATACATTCTTCTCATCTAGATTGAAATGTACCCTATAACAGCTTCCCAATATCCCTCTGGTCTTACCCAAGTCATTAATTCAAAATGACTTGGTAGATCAGCTACTTTGTACTAATTCTAACCAAAAATATGCACCCATTCAAAATGACTTGTCAATAAGTTTTAATAAGGTGACAAGAATGAAATAAATCTTACTATACGTATTCTTAGATCATTTTCTTTCACTAATACTACAAGATGAAATCCAAAACTTGCCTCCATAGTGATACAGAAAGTGTTATTTTGCCAAGGTTCTGAGTGCATTCCAAAAATATTTACAAATTTGAAAAAATAAGAAAAATTGGCACAGGGGTTGGCAACTGCTTCCTTTAAAAAGCCAAACCCTACAGGCATGAGCTTCAACTGAAATCCAAGGAATTCCCAATTTTTAACAGTAACAAGTTTTAGTAAAACACATCCTGTATCTTATGTATACAAAGAGGTCATAACAAAATCCAACAATGGTGTAAAAGAATTACCATTTCTTTTTCAAATTTTAGCAAGTTATTGGACCTGCTTCAGCCAAAATGATACTCCCTAAATGGAACCAGCCATTTTTTCCAATAAACCTCCTATATGCTACATGAAGAATTTAATCCAAGGGTATATTTCATTGAAGATGAACAATGAAACGAAAGTCACCAGTTCTATTTTGATTATCAACTCATAAAATAGTATAACAAAAAAAGTGTTTTCATCAAAATTCAGTGAATATGTTTTCGATTTGTCTATTTATATTGTGGTCACTAAGGCCAAGTAACAAAAATTACATGTTGATCGTCCAGACTTAAAAAAAAAAATGGTGAGGGAAGTCCTTATTATTTGTTATTTTTCAGCAATTTATTATTCATTTTGGGCTAATTTTCAACAGCTGAATGTTTGCCATTTTACGAGGAGGCAAATGTTATTTCCTCATTTCACTACACCTACCACCCCCAGCCTGGAGAAATGGTGTTTAGTGGGTTAATAATGATACCCAAACACTTATATTGACTTTTTACATCTCAACCTCTTCTGGAATTAAGTAATCAAGCAAAGGAAGAAAAATAACAAAAAGTTTTGAAATTTCTGAAAAATTGGTGAGGGCGGGGACGATCAACTAGTTATTTTTGTTACTTGGCCTAATGATCCTCAAAAAAACAAGGAATCAATCCCTAAACCTCATAGCAGTCATGTAGTAACCAATGATAGATTATCTAAGTTAGGGGATTGCGCCATGCCTGGAGAGATGTGCAAGTGCGTAGTGACCCTGTTCTGTGTACTGGTGCGCGCTACTATTTCTTGACTACAACGCAATATGCATCTTACATTTTTCCGCCAATTTGTGCGCAAGCAAGGAACAGCGTTTGACTGACTCGATAGCCACATTCTCATTCAAATTACCATTCTGTTGCCGGAGTACATAGTAACCATTTACAAGCAACTATCGCTACAACTTAGTGAAATACATCCCAGATTTGATATGTGACAAGTTGTAAACACAGCATAGTCATTTTTTTACAAATAGAACCTCAACTATTCTGATGTGTAATAATATTACAGAATCAATGCAATGATACAGAGAGTACCTTATATGACAATCATTTCACTTGTGCTGTTTTTAAATCTTGTTGGATCCATTCAACCAGCTCTGGGCACAACAAAATTAAAAATAAAGAATATAGAGAAATGGCCTATACACTTAGCTAGCCCAAGCTTTCAGAAAAAATAATTATTTAAACACACATTACTTAAATCACACTTACAGTTAAAAGAATGTACAGTGGAACCTCGTTAACACAAAATCTGTTAACACAAAAACCCTGATAACACAAAATGTTTGTTTGGTCCCAAGTATTGATTTCCTAGGTGAAATCAGTTGGATAACACAAAATCCTGATAACCTAACTCTTTTGCCCCAGTGATTTTGTTTTAATGAGGTTCCACTGTACCAAGACATACAAACTACATATAACAGATCAATAAGGCACGAAGCATAATATCCGAGTCTTATTCACAATTTTGTTTCATTTCTATAAAATTTTATATACAATTATTTACATACAATTCATGGATATAAAACATAATTTTTAATAAATGTTGATGAATTACACACAACCATTTTCATAATTGGTAACTTTCTGCCTGGTTATGCCACACATACAGTAGCTGATTAAATATCCCACTTATTAACCATTAGTGAAAATTAAGCTTCGATTTCATGAAGTTTCTTTGCAGCCAAAATTATGGATGCACTTGGCATGATACAACTGAACGGGAGATTTCATCAGTACCGTAATAAAACAACGTGTGTAACATCATTATACAGAAAGGCGCCAATTACAAAAATGGTATATACCGATGCCACAGGAACCGTTTCACTATTCCACACATTAAAAGCCACATTATTGCTTTTGATATCATCAAATATTGCTTTTATTTCATTCTTACAATTACAAAATGGACATGTTATCAATTTAACCTTCAAACTTCACAGATATTTCCCTCTCAACCTTCAAATGGCACATGCCTGGTTGTATTATCAGAAATTATGTTGTCTATTTCTTCACCAGATTTCTGCTTTACATTCATTTCACACACTGTCAAGTGTATTTTAAGAATCGTCCAAAAATCTCTGCAAAAGCCTGCTTTCTATGAAGTCTCGGTCACATGCACATTTAATGCTTTTCATTTCTTGATAACACAAAAAGGTCTCTGTTACAGACTCAATTACTCCAGTCTCCATTATATTAAATACAGTACTAAAAGTCTCTGTAGCAGATTACTTTTCTCGTCTCTGCCAGAAACAGCCACAATATATAAGGATAACAAGTAAGACAAAGGTTCCACTGTACCAAGACATACAAACTACATATAACAGATCAATAAGGCACGAAGCATAATATCCGAGTCTTATTCACAATTTTGTTTCATTTCTATAAAATTTTATATACAATTATTTACATACAATTCATGGATATAAAACATAATTTTTAATAAATGTTGATGAATTACACACAACCATTTTCATAATTGGTAACTTTCTGCCTGGTTATGCCACACATGCAGTAGCTGATTAAATATCCCACTTATTAACCATTAGTGAAAATTAAGCTTCGATTTCATGAAGTTTCTTTGCAGCCAAAATTATGGATGCACTTGGCATGATACAACTGAACGGGAGATTTCATCAGTACCGTAATAAAACAACGTGTGTAACATCATTATACAGAAAGGCGCCAATTACAAAAATGGTATATACCGATGCCACAGGAACCGTTTCACAATTCCACACACAAAAAGCCACATTATTGCTTTTGGTATCATCAAATATTGCTTTTATTTCATTCTTACAATTACAAAATGGACGTGTTATCAATTTAACCTTCAAACTTCACAGATATTTCCCTCTCAACCTTCACATGCCTGGTGTATTATCAGAAATTCTGTTGTGTATTTCTTCACCAGATTTCTGCTTTACATTCATTTCAAACACTGTCAAATGTATTTTAAGAATCGTCCCACAAATCTCTGCAAAAGTCTGCTTTCTATGAAGTCTCGGTCACATGCACATTTAATGCTTTTCATTTCTTGATAACACAAAAAGGTCTCTGTTACAGACTCAATAACTCCAGTCTCCATCATTTTAAGTACAGTACTAAAAGTCTCTGTAGCAGATTACTTTTCTCGTCTCTGCCAGAAACAGCCACAATATATAAGGATAACAAGTAAGACAACTAATACTACAGCTACTATGGCAAATATCAAAATCCATTCTTGTTCTATCTGTAACTGAGGTGCTTGGGTAACGGGTGGTGTCTCTCCTGAAAACAGAAACAAGAAAATAAAAATATGATAACATGAAAGGGAATCTGACATAACCTGCATATTGCAATGATACCGCATGCATATTTTTAGTTTTTGGCACTTCATATGCACAATTTGCTTGATACTCAATGTCCCGTTTGTCTTTAGGATGAACTAGGAGTCTGCACAAATTAGTGTGGGATTTCATAGCAGTAGTAAAATTGTATTTTTTTGTAGATATGTTGGGTTTTTTTGTAAATCCGATTTTCTCAGACACCCCCTTGACATACAAAATAAGAGCGAGAGCGAAGTTTTTGACTTGTTTTTCCTATTTCTTATGCTGCTTTGTTCCCACTAATTTCTTTTAAGTTCATTCTGGATATCCACATTTCTCTAGAGCAAGCCATATTTTGCACTCCATCTCAACTAAGTCCTCTTCCTCCGTAACTATCTTGTCCTTACATTCCAGCAGAATATCATGAATTAGGAAGAGGGCACTTATAATCCTAGCAACCTTTATAATAATCTGCTTTAAGATTGAAAGACAGATGACACGCCAACTACGGTGAATGAAATAACAACTAGCTTACAATCTATGCTGTATTTGCTGATGAACGTATATAATGAATACATTCATGCAAGTAATGTTTAAGTGATAATACAGTACAATATTGATCTGTAAACACCTGATTTAGGTGATTAAACGCCCATTATGAGCAGAAGCACCCAGTTTCGGCCGACCTCTTTAATACATGACATGGCTAGTTGGATTTATATATAGTGGAGTTTAGTCCAGTTTCTTTAAAAGATGGGCTTACTCTACACAAACCACCCCTTTTACATTCTTAATCAAGAGAGTTGTACTTACTTATGGTGCAGTCTTTGCCAAAGAAGCCCTGCATACAGTAGCACTCATAGTAGTTGTTTTTGTCCACACAAGACCCGCCATTTTGACATGGGTTGCTGGCACACTCATTCAGATCTGAAAAGGTCAAGATACAAAGGGCAATTTGAACTAATTTTCCTTATATGAAAAATATATTTATATTTTACATGCATAGTCAATAATAACTAGTTCAGTTTTCTGTTTTTGATTGTTTAGTAGTTACCGGCGTCTTATTTTGGATAAGACGTCGGAGCCCAGCGTAGGGAATAGGTGGGATGTCAGGAATGTTTAATTTGAGTTACAGAGCGAAAAAGGCAAGACATTCATTTATTTTTCATTGTTTTTTAAAGTTCAAAAATTTGAATCTAGTATGGTTGTTAATTTCATCTAATTCCTGAAGAAATAGTCCAAGTACTGTTTGCACCTTCACCAATAAATTGTAGTCTTCCACATGAGTATGAGTGTCCTCATCCATGCTCATGTCTTTGAGTAAGAGTTCTAGAAATACACCACAATTAGGGACATTCACAAAATTTTAAACTTTATTTGTTTTGGGAAATTTTAATTTGTCTTGAAAGGTATTAAAATTACCTTCAAAATGAGGGGTCAACCACTTCATATGAGTAACAAATGGCAAAGTTATGGATGAAAATCATATATCGAAATTCAGCCAAATAATGCCAAAAATTGGGATCCTCTATGGGAAATTTCTACACAGTTATCCATGTTTTGACCCATTTTCAAATCTGGCGGGGCTCCTAATAAAAATGCGCTTTTACTTCATAGCATGTGTTTGGTATCATTTGAAAGGTATTGTTTCAAAGAAAATGCATATTTTTTTATATCCTTTGAACTTGAACAGAATTAAAGTTAGAGCTTAAAAACTCCACTGGCACACTTTTTAAAAATGTTACAGCGCCCTCAACGTGATCATATATGAAATACCCTACCACAATCGTGCATTATGATCAAGGGGGATACTAATAACCCTGAAATATTTAGGCCAATGATAATAGCACTTAGGCAGTGGAGTACAATTAGGCCACAAGTTTGCGCGCGACCAGCTGCAATCTGGCCACAGCCATAATTTTTCAAAATTGCAACTGTAGGCTTGATTATGCACCTCTTAACAATTTCAAAACATGTAATGAATATTTTACAATTATCTTGAGGTGAACAATCAAACCTATGGTTGCCATTTTGGAAAATTAAGGCTGTGGCCAGGTTGTGGCTGGCCGCACAAAGTTGTGGCCTTATTGTGCTCCAACGCCTCGGGCATGTTTATTTTGAGCCCCCTATAGCAAACCTATCCTTACCTTGATGACAGAATACGCCAGTGTAACCAGGATCACAAACACACTCGTATAACTCAGGGTCATCCAGCTTTTGCTTACAGTTGCCTTCTACACAGGAGTGATTGGTACATGGGTCCAATCCTGAATGTCAAAATAGAACATAGAAATATATCAATACAAGGACAAAATAATCTGTGAGTAATCATCTTTTCCTGTAATCCATGACATTGTACATAAATAAATCGCTAGCATCCTTTTTTATACTTTTTGTAACCCATCATATATTTGCAGCCAGTGTTGTATTCGAGTACCCCTTATCCGAGTACGAGTACGAGTACGAGTACTCACCATTCGAGTACGAGTACAAGTACGAGTACTTACTCCTGAGTACGAGTACAAGTACGAGTACATGTGTCCGAGTACGAGTACGAGTACGAGTACTTTTGAAACACAAACTAAAAATAAACACAAACAAAACATTTCATTCATAAACACAAGTTTAACTTTAACCTTCTTTTCAAATATATGACATTGTTTATCAGTTGGTGATGGGCACTGTGCAATGTTTAAAATAAGATGTAGCTTTGCAATTCTGGCCAGTACCTGCATGCCCATCTCCAACCATGCCCTTTGATCTCAATTAATTCAGTCAGAGCAAGTCAGTGGCGGTGGAAGGTATAAATTATAGGGGGGGACGGGAAAAAAAATGGTCGGAGGAATTTTTTTTTTGCAATGCACGCTTAGCGTGTGCAAAAAATCTGTCAAATCGGCTAATTGCAGCTAAAAATTGTTTTAAAAATCTTGAAATTTTGCGCAAAAATGACCAATTTTTACTAAAAAATGACAAAATATCTGATAATTCGCGCGAAGCGTGCAAATTTTTTATGATTTTTAACGTTTATGTTATCAAAACAAAGGAACATTTCAATATCCTTGCCTTTTCTTTCTTTCTTCTTTATTTCTTGAGGGGGTCCACCCCCTCGTGAAATTTAGGGGGGAACAGTTCCCCCCCCCCCCCCCCCCCGTGTCCATTGCCTATGAGAGCAAGTAAGCACAACTGAACAGAATATGATAATTGCAGTATTGATTGACTGACTGAATGAGTTTTACACAATTGGATGATCTTCTTCAGTGGGTTTAGCTATGCAATGGCGTGTGTATACCTGTACTATGGATATAGGCCTAAAAAGTAAATATATGAAAAGATAAAAAATAAAAAAAATTAAAAGATAAAAAATCAATAAAAAAAAATAAAAAAAGGGGGGGGGGGAATAAATAAAACAGAAAATAGAATGATAATTTTTATCTTATTTAAAATTGAATAAAAGATTTTATTTCATTATTTTAAAATAATTGTACTCGCCTGTACTCGGCTGAATTTGCTTGTTTTTCCTCAAGTACTTACCAGTCGAGTACGAGTACAAGTACGAGTACTTCATGTTCAAGTACAAGTACGAGTACAAGTACTCAAAAAATGTACTTAAGTACGAGTACAAGTACGAGTACTGTACTCGAGTACTCCAACACTGTTTGCAGCCCATCATATCTGCGACTCCTGACCTTAATATGCGTCTGCTATCTAGGAAATAGGCTGTATGATTTGATTTTGCATGATAAAGTTACATATGAGGTCAAAAATGCCAAAGTTTTTCCTATCAGCATATGTGCATACACCTTTTTTTTTTAAACATAAGTGGCTAGAGTAAACTTACAGAGGATTTGATGATGATTTTTGAAGAAAGACTTCAAAGAGCAAGTGATACAAAATCCTGAAATATTTAGTTGAATGACAACTAAATGCTACATACACTAGTTTCATTTTCAAAACCAGTCCTAATAAATACAAAGATATTTCAATAGATACAAACAATTTGACATTTTAAACAAGATATGTTTTTTTTTAAACTAAGAGTTAATTTCAACAAATGCCATTTGATTCAGATAAAAGTATTCTACATCAAGAATGACATAAATGCCAAGGAAGCTTAACCCTTCCGCACCCATCCCATTATTGAACCAAAAATCTCAACCATGCTATTGTCTTACTTTGGTCACACGTAGCACCAACAAATCCTTTTGGGCATGTGCAGACAACACGTCCCAAGTCCTTGACACAAGGAGCTCCATTCTGACAAATATTTTCTTCTGGTGTACACTCAAGGTCTGGAACATGGACTGCAGGTAAAAAATAGATAACATGTAATAATTTTAAGCACACTAAGGACGCAATTACAAGTATACAGTATTTGCTATATGCTATTATATGGCTATATGTTATACAGGCAAGGCGAGCTATTTGTTTTTTCGAATAGTGCCTTCTTATGTGATCCAGTAGCATAAAATTCATGTGTTCGATTGAATCTATACGCATGCCCCAGTAAAATCGTGCACTGTATACCTGAATAGAATAGTTCTATGTGATCACAGCTTAAAACACCTCAAGTGAAATATATAATTTGGTTTTCAGTCCATCCTTGATCACACATGTTCTTCTCCTTGTACTCCCTTTCCTAAGAATTGAAAAAAGAAAAGTCTTGGACCCCAATGGAAAAAAGCTTTATTATAGGCTTTCTTATGTTATCCTCGGCTATGAGCTTAAGAATTTGTTTATTTTTTCTTTCTTTCTAATTTTGTCTATGTTACTGGCAGTGTTCCTGCTAATAGTTGGGTCATTTGGAGGACTCCCGTGACCGTGGAGAGCGAAGGTTGGTTTCTCAATGGATTTGTCATCTTTGAAGGTTAATTAACGAAATTAGCGAGGGTGCCTCTCTCAAAAGTGTGGGCAATTTCCGTGGGGGG
>JXSR01S074565.1:74017-95275 GCA_000969725.1 Ophiothrix spiculata | reverse complement strand
ACAGGCACTCGTTTATATCTTGGAAATATTTTTGGCAATCAAGACAACCTACCTTCATCACAGTTGGTGCCAGTCCAGCCTGGTAGACAGAAGCAAGAATACTGGGCCACTTGATCTATGCAAGTACCTCCATTTTGACATGGTATGGACAGGCACTCGTTGATATCTGTAAAAGGGAAAAAAACATTACAATTACCGGGTATGTTGTATCGGAAGATTGCATTGAACTTGATTTGGCTATGAAATTTTCGAAACTTAACAGGTTAGTGATTTCAAAAAATTTTCACAAAATTTTCACTTCTTCAATTTTGCTTTCAATAACATCTGTAGAAAAAAAATCCTTCAATAAACTGTAATACATTGTATCACAATGTATTCATTTCTGACCATCTATGGGATAAATCTGAAGAGTGACCGCAATTAAAAGAAAGAAGTATATAAAACTTTTTCATGTTCATTCATGTGAGCCTTAAGAAAGTTTAACTGGTCATCCAGAGTGGCCATGAAAAAGTAAATTATCACTTTTGTGAAAGTTCTAGCTAATCTTCAAATTGCATACATACCCACATCACAGTTGGTTCCCTCCCATCCTTTGGTGCATATGCAAGTATACATGTTATCTTGGTTGATGCATTCACCACCGTTTTGACATGGCTCACTAGCACACTCATTCAAATCTGAAAATAAACAGAAAAAACACTCATGGTTAGAAAGGAGCAGGTAAAATCATTGATTCATTTGGGAATATTTTAATCTAGTATAAGTTGTTGTTACATCTGTGCAAAAACAATTACACTTCAGATGTAACAATAAAGATTCAAATACACACGTATAATGATAAGGATGTAGTAAATCTACATAAATTTGCAAGGGACAATATTTTGCAGGTTGTTAAATTTCTCAAATTGTCTATTATTAACAAAAATACTTTACCTGGGAACCCAATTTGTCATTAAAATGCCTGTAAGAAAACTTAGAAAATAAAGCATATACAGCGATTACAGTATATTTACTGCATGAACTGAGTGTATGTTGTCTTTGGACTCACTATTTTCACAAAGCAATCCAGTTTTTTCCAGGTAAGCATTTACACTAATAGTCTATTTAACCCCATTCTCTGTATATTTATTTGCAGGTCCCACAATTGAGCCTTGAGGTACTCTCTATTTTCACACAGCAATCCAGTTTTCCCAGGTGGGCATTTATACTCAAAGTCTCATGCAACATTAATTTTACTTAAACCCATTCTCTCTATATATTTATTTACAAGTCCCACAATTGAGCCTTGAGGTACTCACTATTTTCACACAGCAATCCAGTTTTCCCAGGTGGGCATTTATACTCAAAGTCTCATGCAACATTAATTTTACTTAAACCCATTCTCTCTATATATTTATTTACAAGTCCCATAACTGAACCTTGAGATACTCACTATTTTCACACAGCAATCCCGTTTTCCCGGGTGGGCATTTACACTCAAAGCCTCCACCAACATTTGAACACGTTCCGCCATTCAAACACGGATTGTTCAAACAGTTATCCTGATCTAGAGAAACAAAATGAAGTAAATAAGAAATATATTTACAAAAAATGTTATATCACATTATCAATTATTCAAGGTATTCACTAATGGTGGCCCTTAATCCTCACATACATGACACGTATTCCCCCACAAAATGAGCAGAAAGTTGCAATTTCAAACCTGATTTGCACCTAGTACCAGTCAATATTGCTTTACACACGCACCCCTACATATTGTTTCTATAAATTTGTACACGTACCACCATTCAAATAGGGGTTTCATTAAAAGCACACTCATTGGTGAGTAGAAAAGGGTAAATTGCAACATAGCAATTATAACAATAGATATGAAGCTGATCGAGATGACTTACTTGATTCACATCTAGCGCCAGTCCATGTTGCTGTACACACGCATGTATACATATTGATTCCGTCTGTACACGTACCACCATTCAAACAGGGGTTAGAAGCACACTCATCAGTATCTAAAACACAAACCAGGAATAGAGATGGATATTGACAAAACATGTATTAGATTAGCTTACTGTAAACGCCAATATTTTCGCGCTCAGTTATTTTTGCGCAAGGCTAAATTTTGAGCTATTTTGGATTATTTCGCGCGATTTAATTTTCGCGCTTGTGATTTTTTAAACGTATACAAATATACTAACCACTTTCCGCGCTACATTTATTTTCACACTGGGCGAATTGAGCGCGAAAAGCGCAAAAATTAATGTAGCACATAATAAACCACTTGTACAGTAGTATGTCATGACTTTTATTTATAATTACTACCTCTCCTATTCACAATTTTTGTTTGTATGTTACTGAAACAAACATCCCATTGTCCAACTGATTTGTTAATATGATATGTGAAGATTTTTGATGAGTGCGGTTTGACTTGTGAAAAATTCTACATCTATCAATGTTTATTTTTGGACATATCACAAAGCCCTCCAAGTAAATCTAATAGAAAAGAGATACAATGTTACAAATACTTATTAAGAGATTCAAAAGCAAAACAAATTCAGTGCAATAAATCTACATATTGTGTTCATTTTTTCCCACAATCTGCACTCCTTACCTATCTCACAGTGTGTTCCTTGATACCCTGGACGACAGCTGCATGTGTATTTATTGATGGCATCAAAACAAGTTGCCCCATTTTGACATGGAGAACTCAAACACTCATTAGTATCTGAAAAAAGAAAGATGTTTTAAAAAATTATATAACAAATTAAGATTAAAAACACTATAGCAACCCTATAAGCAACTACACAGTTAACTTACTTAGGCCTAATGTTAACTTAGCACGTGTTCACACCGAAGAATTTAGTCATGACTATATTCTCGCTCGTGAGCCACTCATGACCAAATTCCCAGTGTGAACGCAATTATAGAAGGTGTCTCGCTCCTAAAAGTGATGTGCTATTAGTTTTAACGCACAAGTCGTGTCCCAGTGTGAACGCAGCTGCTAAGTGGTCTCGCTCGATCTAGAGCCGCTCATGAGCGAAAATATAGTCTTGGCAAATTATGTGTGAACACACCCTTCCTCAAGCCTGTGTACCCATTGGGGGAAGCACATGAATAATCTGCTACTAAAATTTGCATTGCCCTGCATTACTGCAGTAACTCTACAGTAACGCTATAACTCTATAGGGCCAAAAAAATTTATGTTGCCCTCAGCGACCGACCCTATTCAAAATTGAAAAAAAAAATATATATATATTTGCTCAGATTGGGTGTTTTTTGAGAAAATATTTTGAAAATAGTGGAAAATACACCCACATTTGGTACTTTGGGTGCTTTAAAAAAAAAAAAATCAAAAAAAAAAAAAAATTCCGACCGACTCAATTTTTCAGAAATCCCACTTGAGGGCAACACAACAATTAATTTTTTTTGGCCTAGTATATCGACATACTGTAAATTTCCTCAGGTCACAGTTTTTGCAAGTGTACCCACCGAGGAAAGCACATCAGGATATAATCTGCTACCAAATCTGTGCATTGCTCTGCTTTACTGCATGGCTTACTACACAGTAAAAGCTGTAACTCTATCTCAACAGTTATGTCAACTTTCTCAGGGCACAGTTTTTGTCTGTATATCCATCTGAACAATAGTAAAACTAGAAATCTATAGTATCTCTACATAATGTGCTAACTTACTCAGGTCACAGTTTTTGCCAGTGTATCCATCAGGACAGGCACAGGAATAGTCTGCTATCAAATTTGTGCATAGTGCTCCATTACGGCATGGGTTAATTGCACATTCGTTGATTTCTGTTTTTAAAAAGTGGGAAAATAAAAGCAAATGTTAAATTCTTACTCAATGTGCAATAACCAGCCTGGCAACAATCCTGCCTTCAAAACAAATCTATGTAGGAACTCTTTGTAAATGCAAAAATTGGACAATTTTTTTTTTGTGCCCAAAAATGTGAGACCTGGACAAGTCTCGAGACTTGCAATATAGGGTATCAAAATCAACCTGCTGCTCTACAAGTCTCACATAGGGTATTTCTTTGATAGGGTATCAAACTTAGAAAGCCTGGCTGTGATGATTATGGTGTCTAGATTGCCAATAAAATGCTTCAAATACCTAGTAACAATTCTTACAATATTGCACAAGTAGTGTACAGATGCATTTTTACTCCATTCTTTGTGATAATTATTTTGTTACATTGCATTTGGTCTCAGATATTGGGTATCCATTTGAACAGCTATGGCAGATTTATGGTCTCATATTAGGTATATTTCACTCATTTTTGCCCATTTGTGGTCTCACATAGGGTCACCTTTGGAACCTGTATCACGCAAGGGGTTTTCCAGACACAAATGTCAGTTATTCCCCCCCCCTTGGCATTTTATATATGCATAATATGTATCATAATTTTTACAAGTATAGCACTTTAGATATGAGCTCTTGACAGCATATATCATATACTAACCTATTTGGCAGGTGAGACCTTGATACCCGGGGGCGCACCTACACGTATAATATGTATCAAAATCATTACAAGTAGCACCATTAAGACAAGGATTGCTGATGCAAGCATTGACTTCCACATCACAGTTGGGTCCTGTATATGCAGGTTGACATGTGCAGGTATACCCATTCACAAGATCTGTACAGGTACCCCCGTTAAGACACGGAACTGAGACGCATTCATTACGATCTGAAAATGAAAAAAGAGAAGAAATATATATATGATAAATTACCAATGGTTAGTGCAATTTTCCTTTTTAGTTTACAGATAGCATTCCTTATTCATTGTAATCCAAAATTAAAAAAACACAAACATACAAACAAATGACTTACTGATCTGGCAGAAAGGTCCTACAGGATTATCAACTGACTTGATATGTACATGTAACACCATTATTACACAGGTTAGAAAAATAAAACAACTAACCAAACAAACAAATGACTTATTATCTGGCAGAAGGGTCCCTTCTCACCCAGGAACACAAGCACAGGAAAATCCATTGACTTGATCTGTACATGTGCCTCTATTAGCTAGTACATGGTTAGATGAACAAACAAACAAACAAACATACAAACAAACAAAAAAACAAACAAACAAACAAACAACTTACTTATCTGGCAGAAGGGTCCTTCCCATCCAGGTACACAAGCACAGGAATAGCCATTGACCTGGTCAGTACATGTGCCTCCATTATTGCAAGGGTTGGAGGCACACTCATTCACCTCTGAAAAAAAAAATTAACAAGGTAAGGTATGAACTACATTAAGACATAATATTCATAATTGTAGGAGCCCGAAACAGATCATAAATTTTTCCTGGATTATCATTTGTCCCTCACAGAATAAGCAAAGAACTTGTGAATTATGACTATCAAACATGATGTAATTTAACAAACCATTCTTATAAATTTAGTTTCTGATAAATAATAACTAAATTTCCTACCATATCAATATCTTCCTGAGTTTTTTGGTAACCTTTCCAACATCAGAAATATACTAATTACTAAGCGAGCACTTTAAAACTCAACTGGTGGTTGATGAGCCAAATCCACTGGTTGGTTTCTATTGTACTGAACAATGACAACAGCTCAAGACCACTCTGGTTTCAGGCAATCAGCCCCCAGTTGAGCTTTAAAGTGACCTTAAAACTGTTGCAGAATTTTTCTTGCACTTTAGGTTTATGTTCACACATATGTAGGCCCTACACGCTTGTCAGAATTGGACTGTTTTGCTGTTACATGCTCGATGACTGACCTTATTCAACATAAGTAAAATCCCCCCCCCCCCTCCTGCACACAACACGATGTGTGCCAAGACGTGAAAACCCATGCAAGGGAACACTACAACGCTATTCCAAAAATCATAGATGCGAAACATTAACTGTTATTATAAAAACAGTTTAGTCTGTGTATTTATTTCTATTAATTGTTTTAGTATAAAAGGCCACTTGCTATATCGGCTATCAGCTACAAGCGGTATGGTACCCACTTACACCTAATAATTAAAACAAACTCTGGCAACGGAAAGGTTTAATACCGAGAATTGCAACTTTTTGTCAGTCAAATGCTACTGCTTGCATACGCATAATTTGGTGGGAAAATGTAAGCTGCATTGTAGCAAAAACAACCATAACGCAGAGATGGGTCACTACGCGGTCACCCAGCATTTTTTGTAGGCACAGACAAGGCGCAATTTTCTAACTTTCCTATCTATACCTTCTTCATTCTAGGAATTATAAATTATTGTGACCCGTCATATCGAAAGGTACCTTAAGGTCGGCATAGTAAATTACGAGATACGGGCCATTGAAGCTGAGCATAGTCAAAAATCACATCCAAGGTCGAATTTCTAATTTCATCAGAAACGTTACCTTTGAAGTGTATTCTATTATATTATATTAACCAGGTTCTAACATCCAAAACATACTATAAGACAAATGTAATAAAAACTGAGATAAACATCCTTTCTCCATTCAAGTTTTACCAGTACAGAAACTTTTAACTCGATTTTCTCAGAACTATAGTTTTCTGAATCAGCCCGATGCCTTTTACAAATTTTGGATGTAACTTCGCAAAAGCATGGTGTCATTTTAAAGCCTGAAATATAATCTTTCAGATGAGACCAAAAAATCAATTTTCATTTTGGGACCATTAAGGTACCTTTCGATATGACAGGTCACAAATGTGCTTACCAGTTTGGCATGTGAGCCCTTCATATCCTGCTAGACAGTCACACAGATGGCGAGTAGTATCTAACGTAACACAAGTGCCTCCGTTAAGACAAGGACTATTCTGACACGGATCGATCCTGATGTCGCAGTTCACTCCTGCGAATCCTGGTCGGCAGGTACAGGTGTAGGAGTTGATCAGGTTGTTACAGATTCCACCATTCAAACAAGGGTTGCTGTCACATTCATTGATATCTAGAGAGAAAAAATTGTGTTTTAATATAATGGCAAACTGGAATAATCAGGTTTTTAAACAATGACCAAAATAAAATGGTGTGTATAAATTATTGTCTAATTGGTGACAACCCCAAAATAATAATTGACCATTTTGGCAACCCATAATAATAATAATAATAATAATATCGGCTTTTCTATAGCGATTTTCCATTTGGATCATAGATCCTTTTGATCAAACCGCTTATGATTCGCTGCAGGTAAATCGTCACAATCAATTCACTTCATTTAGTGAGTGCTTCCGAATTCAGAGCACATCCTATCTGTACTGAGATTGTAATATTTACCCTTTTTGCAGCTTCCCATAACCTGGGTGGGGCAGACAATGATGGAATTATTATCAGTTGACAGTTTTAGATGCAGGAGGAAGACCGGAGTGCCCGGAGAAAAACCTGCGGAAGCGAGTATGGACTGAAAACCAAATGCACATACAGCGCCGGGACCGAGAATCGAACCCGAGACTCATTGGTGCAAAGCGAGGGAAATACCGCTACATTAACTCGCAACCCATGTAAATAAATAAATAAATACTGGGGATTTATAGTGCGCTATGCCTCCCAGATTTGTAATTCCACTCGGCCTCTGCACACTTTACAGGTGTTCGCTGACCACTGTGGCCCAAGTGAGCTCCATTCCACACCAAGCATCATTTCAGGTTATGCGGCAATCTCTAGGGGCGCTGAACCTTGATCAGCCCACATACGCACCATCACTGCCCGGATCAGCTCCCCGAGTTTCGTACGGGTTTCCACAGCTGGAACCCCTAAAAGGGGCTGCTTGACTATGTCAGGATTATCCACCATCATCATCAGTACAAAGAAGAACATTGATTCAAATTGACCAATTGAATGAACTAACTGTCCTTATTACTGTCAAATCCATTTGGAATGGACTATTATAGTGACAGAACACAGGCAATTATTTTCTGAGAGACACGATATGTTATTCCATTATCAAGATCTTACCAATTTCACATATGCTACCAGTATAGCCTGCCACACAAAGACACTGGAAACCATCAAACTGATCTATACAGGTTCCACCACGGGCACATGGATTACTTGCACACTCGTTGAAATCTGAAATTGGACAAATACACAAACTTAATATAAAAATTATAATGTTGAAATCTTACAATTTTAATTTTTATGTACTCAATGTTTCAAATGTGGTTTGAAACCACCAATTCATCTAGTTACCTGCTGAAACATGAAAATACTTTTACATATTCTATAATATTGTTCAGTTACTTTGTAAATTTTATGGCATGTAACAAAAACCTTTTTGAATATGAAAAATAAAACAAACAAACCAAACATGCACATACAACAGGGTTTATGTACCATTTAAATGGGTTTTTTTATGTTCAAAGTTGAAATTTTATGTTAATTCTAGTGGTGGCACAAAGGTTCAAGAGGTACTTTCAAATATCTTATTCTATCAATAATCAATAAAAATATAAAATTGAAGAACAACTGACCAGCTTGGCATCTTGGGCCAGTCCATCCTCTAGCACATTGACAGTGGAATGCATTGACACGATCTGTACACGTTGCTCCATTGAAACATGGCTGGCTAGCACACTCATCAAGCTCTGTAACCAAAAAATGTAAAATAACATGAAGATTTATATTTGATAATCATTATCATTTTCTTTTGTTATCATAATTCAAAACTAGGGATGACCATCAAAACTGGAAATTGCTTTTACACTTTCCAAACCCGACTCATTAATTTCCCCATCCAAAAACAGGAAAAATTAATCATTCAAATCCTTTACTCCGTTGGCAAGTTACACCAGTTTAAGTGCACAAAATTTGAATAAAAAGTGTGTTTTTGAAATAATTTTTTCAAATCTTTAAAAATCAATACATACACAAAATTTGCCCCTGGTCATTGAATAATTGACCCTGGATCAGGTCAAATTCCTTTGACCCAGGGGCATCTTTCAGGAAGTAACCCTGGTTCTTCTGCTATAAAAAAGTTTGCCAGTAGTTGTTACCATCTACTTCTTTTTTTCTTTTTTTTTAATTGCCCCTGGTCCTTCAACAGTTGTCCCCGGTTCTGGTCAAATTCCTGTGACTTCTACTTCTATCCATATACTCGGCAGAATCCATAAGTCTGGACTTAAGGCCAAGGTTGTGTGGGTCACACTCATGTGCGGTGCAAAGTTCTTGATATAGATGTGCGTATATACAAATTATCCTGCAAGTAAAAACCAGCTGTTTAGATTGTTGATGTTGCAGCTTCCCTGAAGGCTTCCACCGATGGTGCAGCGATAACACTTGCAGGGAGGGCATTCCACCAGATGACCGTGCGTGGGAAAAAAGAATACTGGTACAGTTGGATGCGTGCTGGTATGAGCTGGTACTGGTTTGGATGGTAGTTGCGAGTGATCGATGGAGTTCGAGGGATGAGGTAGTGTGCTGGATTGATGGCAATTGTCTGGTTATGGATCTTGTACATCAAGGAGAGACTAGCTGATTTGCGCCGATTTTTTAAGAGTGTCCCATTGCAGATGTTTGAGCATGGCTGATACACTGTCACGATGATGGTATTTTTGTATCACAAACCTAGCAGCTCTGTGTTGGACCATATCGATTCTTGTTATGTCTTTCTTGGTGTGAGGGTTCCATACAGCACAACTATATTCGAGATGAGGACGGACGAGAGTGGTGTAAGCCTGTTGGCGCAGTTTTTCTGGACAGCTACGGAGATTTCCTTGCAGCAGGCCGAGAACTCTGTAAACCCAAGACAATATGTTTTAAATGCCTTTCGGATCTTGTTTCCTTAAAAAAACTTGCTACTTGAGTAGATATATTTGTCAAGATCCGTTGAGGGACCATGGGTGCCCTGATCAACCAATAAGAGTGCACTGCTTTGGATTCTTCGGTGATCATTACTTACCCACAAGACACTTTGGTCCAGCCCATCCTGGTGCACATTTGCAAGTGAATTCATTGTTGCCATCAGTACATGTTCCTCCATTTGCACAGGGATTGCTCTGACATTCATTGTAGTCTGTAACAAAATCAAGAAAATAAAAGTTACTAAACTGCTGTGATTTTGCAAAAGAAAGAAGAAAGGCTGACATAACAGGAATTATGTACAATTAAGTACTGCCAGCACATATTTAAGGGAAAAGAAAAATTGTGCTTGCTCAGGAATTGAACTTGGGACCTTTGGAACATAAGTCCAAGGCCTTGACCACTTGGCTACGGGAGTCTACATGGTGATCTTAAGCAGACATAAGCATAATTCCAACATTCCTCATATGTTGCCTGTAGTAGATTGGACTTTATACATGTGAAATAGTTACCATATTTTGTGAAATAATATTTTGCATTGAGATGGCTCAAACAAGGATTCACAAAACAATCATTCACCCTAGGTTAAGTCATGTCATAGGTTAAAGGTCAAGCATACTTACTTAGATCATATGTGGTCTGATGCAGCCATTGGGACAGATACATATATATATGGTTAGAGTCAATCAACACAGGTGCCTTGGTTTGAACTAGAATTTACAAGACAATCCTTCACATCTGAATCATGCAGGTCATGTCATAGGTCAAGTGTACTTACTGCTTTCACATCTAGGTCCGATGTATCCATCGGGACAGTTACATGTGTAAGACAGGTGCCTTGGTTCAGGCAGGGATTTGATACTAAGTCAAGTCATGTCAAAGGTTAAAGGTCAAGCGTACTTACTGATTTCACATCTGGGTCCGATGTATCCATCGGGACAGTTACATGTATATGACTGATGTCCATCAACACAGGTGCCTTGGTTCAGACAAGGATTAACGAGACAGTCATTCACAGCTGAAAGTAACAAAAAGTCAAAAAATTATTGGAAACTGTCATGAAATTTCCAATTGTTTTTTCTCCATAGCAGCAAAACTTCAAAATGCAAAATATTGAGATGCATTTTAGGAATCTGGTTAGGGCATCTCCTACTACATTGTTTACAGAAATATTCGAACCTAAATTGGTGTAAATTATTTATGCACATATAAGTTAGTTACAGTCTAATTGTCAATAATACTTTTTGCCCAATATGTCAATTCCTAGTAATGAATGCAATTGACACAGTAAACATGTGTATCATTTGTTTGCATTTAGGCAGGAAATATATGTTTTCCACTCTATACTTACATAATTCACATAGTGTTCCCGTCCATCCTGCTTGGCAGATACACTGAAATCCACTGACTAAATCTGAGCAGGCCCCACCATTCTGACATGGATTAGGGTCGCAGTCATTCTGATCTGAAAAACAAAACAATAATGCCATGGTTACAGTCAATTTCATTGCTTGGTCACTCGCTATGTTTGGATGTTACTGTTGTCTAAAGCTTCTTTGGGAATCATGCTCATAAGATGGCTGGCCAAGTATAGTCCATCTAGATGGACCTCACAAGCGAGCGCCTCGCGTTCGCGTCCATCTGGATGGACTAGCCAAGTACGGGAGCATCTTCTAGTACATGTGTTGCTCAGACTTTGCTAACATGTATTAACATGTATTGTGCAAAGGGTATCATAACATTGTACAAAGGGAATTATATTATTGCCTTTATAATGTATCTCAAGCAAGGGTTTAGCCAGAGAGCCGTCCAACTGTCAATTGGACGGCTGATCATGAAAATGGACGCCCTGTAAAATGCAAAGGCCGTCCAATACGGCGTCCAAAAATGCGTTTTACGATATGAAATTCAATGTTAAATGTTAGAATTTATCTTCAATAATCATCCATCATCACAAAATCTGATCAATTTATGTACTTTGTGGACTTCAAAATGGGCTTTATACGGCGTTGTGTCTTCGTTCGTCGCCATGTTGGTATAACTTAATCATCGTCTTCTTTGTCAAGTATGAATATCAATCATGTTGACGTGATGTCACAATGTCTTGCTTGATTAAAGTCGGCCTGTTCGCCCGACCGCGAATTTGGAACCCCTACTTTCAAATCCTGGCTAAACCCTTGATCTCAAGGTTGTTTTTCATTCATCTGCGTGCTTTTTACCCTAGTCATTTCCTACCTCTGCATTTATGCAAAGGTCAAAATACAAAATCAACAACAACGAATCGATCTTGGACCAATCAAGATGAAGTGCATACATGCAACTCGGGCGTTGCGTGTCGCGCAAACACAGAGGTAGGGAAAAAGCCTGCGAACAACCTTGAGATACATTATAATTCTTAACCGAGGAATTATATTTAAAGCATCGTATTTTTGATTATTTTGAGCATTCAAGCAGTTCTAAAAATTCCCTTGTGAGCCTGCTGGAGTACAAATATGATACATTATACAAATAATGAATGTTTATGAGTGCAATGGTACAAATATTCATGAGGTGAAAGATCAAATGCTCCATTCAAACGAGGCGAAGCCGAGTTGAATGGGGCATTTGATCTTTCACGAATGAAATATTTGTTCCATTGACACGAATATGAAACATTTATTATTTATTTTCTATGACAGCTAGATAAATCTTTGTAAACAAAACAAACCGGGACAGAATATATCATGATACCCTATGATGGTACCATACTGTAGGCCTACATGTCGGCTTTAATGCGACAAAGCGTCTTACGCTGCGCCCGCGGACTGTGCAAGCGTAGTCAATTTAAAATTACGCCCGCGACTGATGTTGCATCTTACCAAAAAAGGTAACCGTTGAATGTATCAAAATTTTTGATGCGCCAATCAAGTGACACAATTTTATATATGTTGCAAGGGAATCCATGCATATTTACAGAGAGCAATCAACTGATGTGATGTTTGATCTAAACAGCTCCCCCAAATGTCCTGGGTAGCTAGCAGTATACTTACTGATTTCACACCTAGTTCCAGTAAATCCAGACGGACATGAGCAAGCGAACGCATTGACACGATCTGTACATACACCAGCGTTGAGACATGGAGTACTGCTACACTCATTGATATCTGTAAAGGTCAAAGGTTAAACAAAAAGGTTGAAAATTGCTGTGTGAAGATTTATGCGATCTGCCAAACAATTAAGTCTGTTTCAGAACAATAACTCTGCAGTATGCGACAACAAGACGTTGGCGAGTACCGCTTCTCGATCTTTCAAGTTCTTTGATTTGTGCAGTGTTTGCATTATACACACTGAGCTGTACAACCTGACTGTATATTTGGTCACAGGTCAGTCAATGATGCTCAACCCTGAAAAAGAAAAGATATCAGTAGTCAAATGGACAAAATTATATATCAATTAAAAACTTAATTATAAAAGGTACAGATATTATTTATATTTTTGTATAATGTAGAATGCAAGATTATTTAATGGCAGATGGATGTCATATTAGGAGTAAGAGTCACCACCACCACTGTCACCACCACTACCAAAGAAAAGAGCCATGAAAAGAGGACAAAAAACTAAACTAAACTAAATTAAACTACACTAAGTTTAACTAAATTAAACTTTGCTAAACTAAGCTATGCTAAACTAAGCTAATCGAAACTGAAAGCACTACACTTCACTGCATTACACAAAATCCAGTCCTTTAAGGCTGCGATCACATAGAAGTATACAGTATTTGCTATACACTATTCGATGGCTATATATTAAACAGGCATGGCGAGCTACTTGTTTTTTCGAATAGTGCCCTCTTATGTAACCCGGTGGCATCAAATTCATGTGTTCAATTGAATTTATACGAGTGCCCAAGTAAAATCGTGCACCGTATACCCGAATAGTATAGTTTTAAGTGATCACTGCCTTATGCAAATCCTGGGGAAGATTGTGCATCTAACCAACTGTTTAATCTCTCAAACACCTGGTGATCATCTCTTAAATAGAATAACTCAGTCAACTGTTTTCCCTGTAAATTACATTTAACTTTAAATTTGTGTTTGAAATTTCTTCAAAGTAACAAGGAAATTCTAGTGCTACATTAAATTTTAAAAACCTGACACTATTTAAGTTACCAAGTTTCTGGGTGCAAACTTTAAACTAAAGAAATATGTTTACATATTACTACTATGTTAAATTGATCACAATCATCTAAATGTATGTACAAAGGAAACAAATCAAACAACCCATTTCCTTGGTAACAACATGAAATACATATTCTAGAAAAATATTCCATGTTGGGATGAGTGTAAACCTGGTAAACTAAAGTAAACACATAATATATGATTGATTGATCAGGTGCAGATCACTTGAATGATATAGCTTGCAATTTCCTTATTCTAATATTATCTGCCTGACCTGTAACTACCTGCGTAATAATTTTTTGTTTTATTCTTACAAAGCTATTAAATCAGCAATTTTCATTACTTGGCCAAATTTATGTTAAAAAAGCTTGTAAATCTGAAAGAATCATGCCCCCCCCAAAAAAAAAAAAAAAAATAGCAAATATTTTTTAACAGGGAATAAAGCTGGCATAACAGGATAATTATATTATATTTTGACTGCCTCTCTTTCGGTTCATATTTGAGAAGGAAAGTTGCCGAAATCTCAGTTGGACATACCTGTAAAACATGTTTTTTTGGCATTGCCTTATTTTCAACTTCATATCAAAATAAAAGTGTCTAAATAAATAGCAGTAATCTCTTTCTGACTCGGAAATACATTTCTACATTGATTATTTCAGGACAAGTGTTCTTTCTTATCCTCTGTTGTCTCAACACAGTGGTTCTCAAACTACAAAAATATAAAATACATAACCAATAACCTGTTACAAAATTAATCGGATTCTCCACAATGATAATAGTTGTTATTACAAATTTAAAATTCACAAACATGTGTTTCCAAGGGCGGATTGTACTTCAAAGGGCGGAAATACAATGGAATATTGATTTTTGTAAATTAAAATATCTATGTGTGACACACAAGTGCAGGAGGCTATTTTAACGCAAAGCAAAGCATCTGCACTATATATAAAAATGTTGATGAGCTGACAAAAGTTCAAGAAAAATAGCCTACTATAATGGTTTACCATATATTCTCAATACAATCAATCTGCGAGTAAATTTCGATGTTAAATTCATGCGGACCACAGACTACTCTTTTATAACAAATAGTGTAAAGAGCTTAGACTATGGTCACAATTGGTAGACAATACAAACTGTTACGAATTTGCGTAATGCATACTGACATTTTCAAAAACATCATATGAAATTCTTCGGGTTTATGGACGCAGTTTTGCAAAAAAAAAAATATTTTAAAAGTTGCTATAAAATGGTCAAAACACCATCAAAACATTGTTCATAACCATTTGTACAAAGTATTGTTACCATGGTATAAAGCCAAATAAAAATATATATGTTTTACATCCCTGCCATGTCTTTTTTCCTTATTTGTTCCATAACTTTCCTTTTGAAACTATTGTGCTGAAAATAAATACTTAAAAAGTGTTTGATGATCAATTATAAACACATTTCACTTTTTTTTTCAAACTGAGGGTAACTTTTTTGGAAATTAAAGATGACAAAATATGAATTTACACTGAAATCAACAATAATAAAGATAATATTAAGGACTAGCTCCAAAAAACAAAGTTTGAAAAATCCCAGATGTAAAACACATAGTAGTTAATTTACTTTGGCTAATGAATGTCGGTTTCCTTAAATTGCATTTCTCAATTTAAAAGTTAAACTGCATGGTGCAAATTCTGAGGACAAAATAATATCAATAAATCATCTATTTTACAGTGGATCAATTACATAGGCCTATAGAGGGGTCAGTGAACCCTACGCATCATTTAAATTAAGAATGACCTTCTAATATTGGTCTTCCAAATTGATCAGGTGTAATAATCCCTCATAAAAACAATGTGTTTATATTTTTTATAACAAATTTCAAACCCATAAGAGTTACTTCTGAATCTTACTTGGTACATCAAAATTAGATCTGGATTAAACATAATTTGTTCCTTTTCAAAATAATACACAGGGGTATTTTTCATTTTCATATAACTGGTCCTTGTTTAAACAACATAACTGAATAGAATATGAAGTTTGATCAACATGTTTGCTTTAGAATATGAATATTTATTCAGTAAAATATACCATTTTGGTTTAAGAAATATTTTCTCACTTCAAATCATAAAACAATGTCTTCAAATTTTATTTTCTGTAACAAATCCTGACTAAGCAATGATCTAAATATCGCAACGCTGTCATATTTAGATGTTACACATTGAGCCCAAAAATACACCTGATTGCATGATCAATTCATATTACCAAACTCTGTGCTATATAACAATGTTGCCTGTAAATTCACTTATGGAGCCCAAATTTACACCTAATCCACACAATTCCAGCTAGTGGTTCCAGTTCATCAACCATGGTGAAGAGTCACTTTTCACCATGGTTACACATACAAATTCTTTGTGTGTGACTACCATGTGAAAAACAGAATTACCCACATTTTCAAAAGTTCAAAGTAAAATCAGTCAATCATAAATAAGAGTTCAAAATCAAGCTAATGAATTGTAACATTATGGTAGGATTATGGTTAGTGTACACAAACAAGACTTTAATTACAAACAATTGTATTTTGCAATTACATGTTTCACATGTCGATGTCTAATACATATTGGTTAAAAACAATTGCATTTTTATGCCTGTGTTTGTCCCTTTTTTTAACAACAATTTTATGATCCTGGTATTAGAATAGGACCTCACTTTGATTGATATATGAGTTCAACATTGAATAATTTATCCATCACATCACAGGACTAAAAAGTTTTAAACAGGAATTGTTAACTTACGTGTAATGACAATGATTCGACAAGTACGCTTAATAATATGTGATGACTCACCCCGAAAAGGGGGACTTTGCGACAGAACATTTTTCAAGATACAGGTGAAAATAGACAGCAAATAATAAAGAAAATAATAAGAATTTCCAGCAGATTTTCTGTTGTAAAATTTGATTGCCTTTTAAAATCAATTTCAACAAGTAAAGTGTCATTTTAAAGCTTAAAAAATGCTGCAACAGATGAAACGAAAAAAAACAAAGTTGATATCATCTTCAAAGTCCCCCTTTCGGGGTGAGCCATCACATATAAGGTTGAAAATCTATGTATATTAGAATAGTTGGTCAATGTGTACCTAAATTAGTAATTTTCTACTCAACTTATGGTAATGTTTAGTTTAAAGGTTCATTATGGCATACTTCTGATCAAAAGAACACAACTCATATATTTAGAAGAATTCACTGAACAGGGAAACTAATGATCAGGTTTTCACATGGTAACAAAAAGGAAATACACCTTTGTTGACATAAATTGAAAGCTGAGACTCCCGGGCTGAGACTACCCAATATTGTTAAATCGTCATGTGAGCACAACAAAGTCATATCTGCAATAGCTGCCATTTGTCATAAATTTGGATTGCACACTGTCTGATCTCCAATCTTGGGTCAGTGGTTCTTGAAATGGTTCTTCAGGTGACACCGTCACCTGAAGAACCATTTCAAGAACCACTGATATAAGACAGTGACATTTTTAGAGATTTTTCACATTCTTGTGATAAGTTGAAAAATAAAAATAACTTAGGGCAGCCATTGCAGATACGACTTTCTTGCACTCACATGACGATTTGTAATGTAAGTATATTTCAGTTCAATGGGTGTCAAGTGGTTAAAATGGAATGTTACTTGAAAAAAAAATCACTCAGAGATTGAACAAGGAAGTATTATCAAAAGCAGTGACCCAGTGAGTCACAATCTTAGAAAAGAAGGCCATACTGTGTGGCACACATTTGAGTCTTCAAAATTAAATAAAACCTTTATAAAATATTTAACAGACTTTCCTCACTGTAAAGATTTTCTGAACGTAACCTGGTCTCCACACTAATTACCAAGCGAGCTGACAAATAAAAACATATTAAACTTGGCCATAAATATATTATGCTTGCTAAACAAATTATGACCTTATTTTCTGCACGGGTGATCATCAAACTTTTAAACTTTCAATAATATCTGTCTGTGTATGACTATTTAGAATCAAGGTATTCTTACAATAACAATTCAAAACAATTGGTGCCATGCCAGTTAAATTTAACAACTACATAAGTATTAGTCATCAGAAGCTTGGTTACAACATATAAAGATATGTAAAATTTAAAACTTTTTAAATTTGATCCAAAATGTTTCTCTAAACTGATAAAGGAGCATGGTCCATTTGCATTAACATTTTTTCAAACTTTTTGAGATTTTGTTACCAAACTTTTGTTCATATTTCTTATCATAATTCAAATAAAATTTACAGCTTAAATATATATTTTTAGGGAAATATAAGGAAAATGTGTCTATTTATGATGACCATAATTTAATTACACAATAAAGTATAGGAACCTCTGAACCTTGCTTATAAAATGAAAATGGTTGGATTGATTGAATTGAAATTTGGAATTGGTGATCTTTCATAAAAAAAGTGAAAGCTCAATTTTGAAACATCTGACCAAGCTAAATTTATCTAAGCTTATAAAGAATTGATAAGCAATCAATCATTTTACATGATGCAAATGATTTACGCCTACATTTATAATTTTTATTTTCTATAGTAATGACCTCAATGTTTACAATTGTGCCCTGTCATATCGAAAGGTACCTTAAGGTCGGCATAGTAAATTACAAGATACGGGCATACCAATCAGAAGCTGACCATAGTCAAAAATCACGTCCAAGGTCAAATTGCTAATTTCATCAGACACGTTACCTTTGAAGTGTATTCTATCATATTAATCGGGTTCCAACATCCAAAATATAAGGCAAATGTTTTAAAAACTGAGAAACTTAAACTTGATTGACACAGAACTATAGTTTTCAGCCCGATGCCTTTTACCAATTTGGATGTAACTTTGCAATTGATCATCCAGTAACCAAAAGTAAGGTGTCACTTTAAAGCTTAAAATATAATCTTTCAGATGATACCAAAAATTCAATTTTCATTTTGGGAAACTTAAGGTACTTTTTGATATGACGGGTCACTATTATTTATTTGGCACATCTCTGACAGAATTGACAGTTCAAGACCTCGCAGATGTTACATAGATTATGTTCAACTATGAATGACAATTACGCAACCGGATTACAGGAATGATAATTGATTGTAATTATCATTGCAAAATAATGTGACATAATGATTCCAGTGCACTACATTTTTGTTGAGAAAATCTATGGTAAATATAATTACAGAGTGTACAGATACTGACTGTACTTCAGAATGGTGGAAACTATAACTCTGCGAGGGGGTATCAAAAAGTTTTAAACTTTACCCAGAAGAAATGGCGCCAAGGAATGAAATTTCTCCATGAGATACTTTAGGCATCTTTGCATAGCCAATGTGCAAAATAACACATTTCTCCCACTTTTAATTGACTGTCTTCAGACCATTACTGTAGGTATCCTCACTATCGAAAAATTTTGATTTTATGTTTTGATGAAAATCAACATTTTCAGGTCAACCATTTCTTATTACACAATTGTGATGTCATTCATGCACTGATTTCCATAATTTTGTTATAAGTGGATAGAGAAAACCCTACCGTTACTATGGTATCAAACAACTAAACTTTTGTGGTGCCAATAAGATTTACTGGGCCCTGTAACCGTTCAAATGCAGGGATTTAATTACGCCGCATGCAACATCAAGGTGCAGTATTGTATCTATTAGTAGAATTGCGTCATTCTTGAAAAAAATCAATGGAGTATTGCCATTGAATGGGAACATTTTGTCAAAAAGACACAATCCTGCACCTCACTCAATCACAACCTGTAAAGAAAGTAAAACTACTTTTGAGACAATTTCTGCACCATAATGTACATAAAGACGAGTATCTATTCTAACAAAATTTCATTGATATAGCTCGATCCTACTGGGTAAAGTTTAAAACTTTTGGATACCCCCTCGCATAGGTATTCTATAAACCTTGAAGTATAAAGTAAGCAATCAGGACTTTTATGAAATCCATAGCATATCCCTTGTATTCAACAATATTGTGAACTGATGTTTTGTATTGTGTCAGAGACTAGCAATAAGGTCATATCACTGCATATGAATATATTTTAAGCATTTTTGGCTAAATTTGGTTCTTCTACAAGGACAAACCTTTTCAGTTCATTTGAATATTCAGCAAGATTGGTTGCATTTTTCTGAATTGAAAAAACAGACCAATGTATTTTCCTGTACATATTGGTTTGTGTGCATCAATAGGCTGGTTACTTTATACTTCAGGGTTATAAGAGTTTAGAGGTGGTGTCCATAACCTGCTACACCCTGAGCATTCCCTGGGCTGATAGCAGGTTAGGCCATTTAAAATTAATTGTTTGTCTCAAAGCTCTCCTACTCTTGAAAAACTATAATGCGAAAATGCATTTTTTATTTTTATTTTTTTCGTCTGTGACAGAAGTCCTGAGAGCCGTTCTACATATAAAGAAAAAGAGTTGCATGCCAGGGTTGCTTGTGTACCCCTCATATATAACATGATACAAAATTAATTGACCTTTCTAATAATCAAAATCTGAATTAAGAACCAAATTAATCAAATTTTATGTTGCAAGTAAATATATAAAAAGAGTTCTTATGGTTGGATACACCATAAATTTGCACTTTCAACACCTTTATTCATCCATTTCACCCACTCCGTTCATTTTGATATGGAACTAATGACTTATATGCATTTGGATATAGGAGCTTCTTGAAAATCATTTAATTATGTCACTTACGTCATCGCATTGGACAGATCGTTGCGAAAAATTCATGAACACGAAATCAGAGCTGGAAATTTAAATATCTTTTTAAAAAAATGTGAAAAAAATATTTTTTGTTTGACTTTTTGAAAAACTAACGCACACACTAAAATAACGCGCAGGAACTTTGAGACAAACAATTAATTTGAAATGGCCTTATGAACATGTAGTCAGTGGAATTAAAATAGTGCACTATCATTCCTGTATCTTCACTACAAACTCAGATTCAAAGTATTATCACAACAGTTTTATCATAACTGCCATCCAAAGTAAAAATTCAATATGTGTGATAATTCAAAATAGTAATTTTTCAATTCCATTCACTCATATGCTAAACAGGTGTATCTGTATAGGCTGTAACTTGCATGTATTCTTGAATACACATAATACACTTTTTACTTTGTCAGGCTAATAGATAAACTATATTTGATTAAGCATGATTTTATTTGATAAGTTAGTAGTTTTGAAATAACTAGATCTCTGAAGAGACATCTGGACACAGCTGCCATAGTGAGGTACAGGATTGTGCTTTATTTTACAAAATGTCTTCATTCAATGGCAATA
>JXSR01S074565.1:33196-52602 GCA_000969725.1 Ophiothrix spiculata | reverse complement strand
TGTCTAATCCCGGAGTCTAATCTTCTCAGTTATGATATCAAACAATGACATGATATTCACACATTTATATGTGTATTTAGATCTAATACATCTTCTAAGGTATAGTACACAAATGTCTCTCTTAATTTTCATCTTTCTCCGTTGGCGTGATCGGTTAAGGCGCCGGCTTGCATGTTCAATTTTCTCTGTAGTCAGTGGTTTCAGTGGTTCGAGTCCCGGCAGGACCAAGTGCAATTTTAGAAAATTAAAATTAAATTGAAAAATGAAAAACAAAATTTGATAACGTCACGATTAGACTTAACCTAAGATCTTATCTGCCTGATTGTTTCAATATACCGCCCTCTATAAAATCGCGGACGCAGAAAAACATTGGAGCCACGATTTTCGCCGAGTGTCACCTCCTATATTCAGCCTCCTTGATTACAATGTCTAAATCATTGTCAACAATTATTTCACAAATGTCGGTAGCGATCTGGCGACATGATTGTACATTGAAGCACATCCATTTAAGTTGGTTTCTGTTTATGTATGCGCTAAGTCGGGGGTACAAACATTTGAATGGTTGTCAGGTTTGGTTTGTGGGAGGGGTATGTTTTCCTTGTCATTTGTTTTTTTATTCAAAGCACAAAATTGTTTTTTCTTGAATGTATGTGATCCAGCCCTACGTCCTCGGAAACGACGACCAATACCTAGTTCATTGATTGAATTATACACTTCATTAGGTATTGGTGATTTGTTTATCGGTACACGTAGATTCAATAGCTCATCGCGGCTGTAGGAAATTACGCTATTCAATTCATGGCTAATAGATCGATGGCTAAAAGTGCAATGACCGGTAAATTGTTCAGTGGAAGTATTGATGGGTGTAAGCTTATGGCTATACGATGTGGTAGTACTCACATTCGGTAGATAGCGTTCAAAGTTCCCGCTCGGAAAACTCTCAATCTGGTTCGAGCTGAGCTCCAAATTTGCTCCGTCCGCAAGGACGATTATTTCCACTAGTCGTTCCAACAAAATGAAAGACAAAACAATGAACACTGCCGTCAAAAAAAAACACGTAAATCAAACGGGACAGACATTGTGACACGGCGACATTGTGATATCATCTTTAAAGTCCCCCCTTTCTGGGTGAGCCATCACATATATTGCACATTGAAATGTTAGTTGTCTCTCAATCTTTTCAAATTAGAACCTAGTAATAGAATTCGAAAATTGAGTACAATCATGTCAGAGCATTGCAATAAAAATTAAATTAACTTTGATTGCACTCTGTACTTAAAATTCGCCCTTTTTGCTTCAAAATATGTCACATTTTACGTATTTGTACTATTTGCATTTTGATTAAAAGCATTAAATTTTAGAAAGTATTACTACAGTCGTACTCGTTCTGAACTTAAAACATAACAACAATTTTGTATTAAATATTTCCCTCGGGAATTTTTTTCATTTTGAGTTCTGTGTAATAACATTAGCATAACTATTGTTATCAAAAATAACACAATAAATTTTTAATGATTTGCCGGTATTTTGTAGATACAAGCATTTACTTGGATACACGCAAATGCATTTCAAGACCAGACGGTATGGTATATATTAATAAATTTCAACATGAAACAAACATTTGGTTGTTGTTGTTGTTTTCTTGTAAAATGTCGGGCTTAGATAATTTCGTTAATTATTTGCATACGGTTTCAAATCAGATTAATTACAGGGCATTGTCTTCACAAATCAATTTGGCCAGCAAATAGTTAATTTTGACACATTTCAGGTAAAATCGAATTACGTTTTAGTAGAATATACCTTCGTTAATGTCTCTTAATTAGATCGTTTCAAGGCAGGGTAATCTACTAATTATAATTGACGTGAATTTCTCACGCTCTTTTTATTTTAGAATAATTAGTTGTTTTAAAGCACTAGATCGTGATCAGAACTAAAGATGCATGAAAATATAAATAATAATTGAAAAAGCGGAGTCATATAAAAAAGCTGATTAAAGCCATTACAAATTATAATAAGCTTATTTACAAATTATTATAAGCTTATATAATTTGTTAAGTAATTTAATGTCCATTACTCATGTCCAAAATACTATGTTTACTAAATAACGTTAAAAGCCTCACAAACAGACATTATGTAGATTGACAATAATGAAGAACACGTTTAACATCAAATGACGTGACTGTCCATCTCAAACAAACCATAAATGCAGCAAACTTAATTTTTGGCTACAGGTGAAAATACATGTCAAAGTCGTTATTTGCAGAAACTGATGTTGACAGATTCAACGCATTTATCCCAGTTATACATTATACTCCCCGACAACCTTTGACGGAACATAACATGACTTCTGGAAATTGAGTGAAGTTCATTGAGGTGTCATTTTAATTCTTATAACATGGTCTCTTCAAATATCTATAAAAAGTGAAAATCGCAAGAGGTTGTATTTACGGCTAGTTTGAGATGGACAGTCACAAATGTTCACATTGCTAATGAAATAATTATTTTACACAAATCATGGGAACACTATAGATGCTATATATATACAGCATGAATTTGGCAACTGTTAATATTATAAAGATATACAAATGCCGTGAAATGTACGTTATTATGATACTCACTATTCACAATAATTGTATTTGCTGTTTTTGTGACATGCGGCAAGTAATCGCATTGCGATATTATTCATCCATTAGTACGTTTTGCGAATCTTGCAATAATTGTGTCAAAATTGTATAAACAAGCAATTATATGGTACATTGCAATGTTAGTTTTCTTTCAGTCGTTTAAAATTTAATTTTTGATTTAATTTTAAAAGACTGAAAGAAAACTAATATTTCAATGTACAATATAATTGTCTGTTTATACAATTTTGACAAAAACGTGGTGATCGAATGAAACATGGGATTTTTCGTATTTTTTTTTTCTCATGAAAAACGTCATTTTTACGACTTAAATCTGATTTTCTATCTTGTAGTAGACAGTTTCCTCTAAGAGTTTTGTTTATAATATTTTTTCACATCAGGTAAATCGAATTATATTTCATAATATTAGCATGATAGGTGTAACCATCAAAAGAACACGACCCTGGTTTGGTAAAACTATCTAACTCAATTTTTGTAATTTTCAGTTACATTTTCTTTGATAATTTTGGGGTGTTCTATGCATTGATGGTTAAGAACAAGATTTCGTTTTCAAAGTATTTTTTTCTAACCAGAGCAGTTTTGTCATTCTCCTTATCTGGAATTTGGCAAAACAGTCTATCTTTCAGTTACACTATCCATACTTCCCTTCTGATATAGTAAAACTGTTTATCTTCAAGAAAGAAACATCCCCAACTCTCTTAAAATGGTACAACTATCTATCTTCATTTAGTACATTCATATCAATATACCGTATTCCACATGGTAAAAAAGCGTAATCATGGTAATGTTATATCCATTTAATTTTATCATAAAACTTATATCAAAGAAAACCAGACTGTTTGTTAACAGTTAAGAAATAAGTAAAATGTTTAAGTATAATATTTCGACAAAAAATACATATAATTGTGACTTAAGTCAATGAAGACAATAGCACCGCATTTTTTACCAAAGTAAGATTTTACCAAATTTGACTCAACACTGGAAAGTGATACTACTTTCATTGGGTAAAACTCTCTATTTCCACACAATTGGCTGTAAAGTTTTTATTTATTAATAAAAATTGTAATTTTTTGGAAATGTTTTACTAAAATATATCTGTCTTAAGTGGAAATCATCAAAAACCTTACACAACATAAAATTAAGAAACGTCAAGTCTTTGAATTTCAAACGTGATTTTTTTTTTTTTTTTGGAATTGCTGTATTTCAAGTAAGAGAGTTTTATCAAGTTAGGGCTGAACATAATAGCAGCTTTTCTTAGGATTTTGTCAGTAGTTTGAGCTTCAAGCTTGTCTTGGATAAACTCAATCACCAAACGGTGTGGATTACAAAAAAAAAATCTGAATGATTTTACTTATGTAGCTATCTTGTCTGACAAATCAGCATCGATTTATAGAATTTAAATTAAATAAAACATATATGTACTTTTTAAGACAAACCGAGATCAAAATGATATGAAATGACCTTTTAGAAAAAAGTATGCTTTATCAAATAAATAAAAAAGCTTTTACAATACAAGTCAAAAGCAATTACCGAAAAGCAGGGCTTAATATTGCACTCAAGCGTACATTTCTTAACGCTAAGAACTAGAAAGGAAATTGATACGCACAACGATAATTAAAGCACTTCTTACAAACATTATATTTTACTTTGAATTAAGGTCAGTAACGTGTTGTAAAGACACCACAAAGGATGATTGCAACTTGGATGAAATTCATTTTGCGTTTTTCAAGGTCAAATTGGTTTTAGCAACAGGATGACGTCACTGTTGCATAGCAGTTGATTAAAAATAGGGATATTTTACAAATGTTACATGGTTAAAATTAGGATGATCTTTATTTCGCTATTTTGATGAAAATGGACAACAGGTTTGGGTAAATTATTCATGTTCTCCTATGTTAGTCTAGTTTTATTACAACCATAAATATCAATCACAATGAGTCAAGGCCTAGATATACTTTGTCATTTTTGTAGTCATTTTCATTCAGAATTTTTCTCATGGTGTTACATTTTCACCACTATGTTAAATTTTCATTCCGAATGAAAATTTTCATTATGATTTTTTCTCATGGTGTTAAATATTTGTCGTGGAGTAAAATGTTTCACCATTTAATTATAAAAATGTTTCATGATGGTGTTCAACGGGGCATAGATCGATCTCATTAGGTCGAGTACAATACCATAATTACCTTGGTCTTTTCATTATAATCTGAAATATGTCCTTGACAGGTACTGTGGATTTTATTTTGCTGAAAATATTTTCTGACTCCTATGATTTTTCTCCAAAGAGAAACATTTTCATTTGGAATTTTTATCACCGTCTTGAATTGTTATCATTCTATTTGTAGTTTTAGGGATTATTCCGATCGATGATATCGTCTAGGTACTCGAGGTCAATATGCATTTAGCTCTATGGATTTTCAAGATGGTAAAAATTACAAAGTATATCTACAGCTTTATTGACAAGACAAACTTGAATGTCAACGACAATCACACATATATGCATCAAAAGTAGAATAAAACAAGGAAACGCCTAATATAGCATTTGAATCACAGAAACCATTATGGATATGATTTTTTCGAAAATAGATATTTTTTGTAATTTGTCCCAAACTGCATTGAATATCATTTCAATATTAATTTTCAAAAATATGAGCTTACATTTGCCGTTAAAAATGCTCTTTTTCCGGTTGAGCCTCTTGGGATGAGAATGCTTACACTGTTACAGCACTTTTCTCTTTATTGAGAAACCATGTCTTGCACATACTAGGAAATACAATATTATTGATATTTCACGGCAACATAAAATTAAATTAATGACTCAAAAAAGACACATAATATGGATATAGAAAAGTGTTAATCATGGTTTAATCCTACACGACATGTGCTTGTCATTTTCAAGGACCTTTTTTAAATCTAATAATAATTTTAGTTTATTTTCCACTGAATAATAAATTCACTATTTAAACTTGAATGTTGCATAATGTCTCATCAAGACCTACCAGTTTTGTTATCCCCTGGTAATAGCTTCACGAAGAATTTGTACAATCATAAGTTATATTGATTCATAAAAATAATTGCTGTTGTTGCTTTTTATGTTGTTGTTGATGATGTTGCTGCTATTGCTTTTGTGATGTTATTTTGTTCAATTTTCTCCAAATGATAATAATAATAAAAAATGATCCCCCAGATTGTCAATAAAGATACTGTCCAAAAAAATATATCACAGTGTTTAAGTATGTAAATTGTACAACACGTTTATTAGTTAAATTGTTTGATAAAGTATTTGTAACATTGATAAATATTATATTTTAGTGATGTTTTAGAAAATGCCTTTTTTACGCTCTCAAAGAATTAGGGAAATTAAAAAACACTAATTGCATGATCCAAATTATCCAAATCCAAAGTATAATGTAGATATGAATAAACAAAAAACATGGAAATAAAAACTTAAGTAGAAATAACTAAAATTAAGATTTGTATGTTTTTCAACCACTAATCATAAATGTTGTGTTTGTAATGAAGGAATGTTATAAATTATCAGTCACATGCAATCTCGCGGCAGTTATTGATCGAATCACTGATGTATCTTTGCAATCAAGAATAAATAAGTTAGTAAATATCGCAGTGCAAACCAAACTCTGACGATCTATTTTTATTGTCATCTTCTCAAAATTTCTGGATGAGTTTTCTTAACATAATAATGTATATATCCAGGAGATATAATATTCTTTTAAAAAATAAATTTAAAATGAATACCGGTTCTGACATAATAAGCATGTTTTCTATTTGTTATTGAGGTTAAATATGCTTAGCTTTTCTATTCGCAATTTTTCAATTCAACTGCACTGATGGCAGTGGTACAGGGGACGAATCAATTGATCAAATTATGGCCTGTTGTAAAATATAATAGACATTAACACGCCAAATCGCAAGACAACTTCAAAAGTAAATTATCTATTACAATTGTTTTAAACATCATCCATGCAATAATTTTATAAATTCAAACAACATGATTCAAATGTCCTTCAAAACTCTTCTATGTCCACGAAACTCATCTGACCCAAACTTCCACTTGAGGACAGTAAATCAGTAATGAAATCGCAGTTCAATTGAGGTGTCTATAGATTTTAATTCAGGATCGCATATATCTAAAAGGTATCTATCAAATGTATTTTACATCAAGCATTTCTAGACCTTTTTGCGAGGTAAGCATGAATTCAAAATTGAAGAAAATGTGATTATTTACGTTATGTTATTTAATTATTATTTATGTCCAATACAAAAAGGTCTTACTCCAAATAAAATTTTCTGCTCGGATTTAGGGCATGCATTTATATTTATTATGCAGTATCCCTTCCCCGGGTATTCAACTCAACGCAGTGGCAGCAGTAGAGTTTAAGTATGTAAATCGTATAACACGTATATTAGTTACATCGTGTAAATTGAAAAATATGATATTTCGGAAACCCTCAAAGAACGGGGGAAATAAGAAAACACTAATTGTTTGATTGAAATCAAATCCAAAGTATAATGTTGATACGAATAAGCAAACAAACATGAGAAAAAACTAATGTAAAAATAACTACAATCAAGATTTGTGTGTTTTTGAACCACTAATCAAAACTGTAATGAAGGAATGTTATAAATCATCAGTCACATGCAATCTCGCGGCAGTTATTGATCGAATCACTGATGTATCTTTGCAATCACGAATAAATAAGTTAATAAATAACTCTCACTATCTATTTTTATTGTCATCTTCTCAAAATTTCTGGATGAGTTTTCTTAACGTAATATGTTTATACCCAGGAGATATAATATTCTTTTAAAAAATAAATTTAAAATGAATACTGGTTCTGACATATTAAATAAGCATTTTTCTATTTGATATTGAGGTTAAATATGCTTAGCTTTTCTATTCGCAAAGAGTTCAGTTCAACTGCACTGATGGCAGTGGTAAAGGGGACGAATCATTTTGATTAAATTATAGCCTGTTGTAAAATATTACAAACATTAACACGCCGAATAAATTATCTATTATAGTATTTTAAAACCTCATCCATGAAATAATTTTATAAATTCAAACATCACGAGTCAAATGTCCTTCTATGTCCACAAACTCATCTGAACCAAACTTCCACTTGAGGAAATACCTTTCGAGAAAAGTAAATCAATAATGAAATCAAAGTTCAATTGAGTTGTCTATAGATTTTAATTTAGGATCGCATATATCTAAAACGCATCTATCAAATGTATTTTTCACCAAGCATTTCAAGATCATCTCGACCTTATTGCGAGGTAAACATGCATTCAAAAATGAAGAAAATGTGATTTTTCTAATGTTATGTTCATGTATTGTCATGTATTTATGTCCAACACAAAACAGTCTCACTCCAAATAAAATTTTCTGCTCGGATTAAGGGCATGCATTTCTATTTATTATGCAGTATCCCTTCCCCGGGTATTCACTCAACGCAGTAGCAGCAGTTGTTTAGCATTCAGATATGTTCACTACTTAACAGCGCTCAAGCACTGACTGACTATATATGTTCAATTTCCATGCGGCAATTCCAAATTATATATTCCAAACTCTATGTGCAAAATGCCTGTTTGATCTGTAGCTGACTTTCCCATTTCAATTATATTATGCACGTTTGTAATGTAGCTCTATGATCGGTCAGGAGGAATATTATTACCAAGACTGCAGATGCGCGCGTCATAAAGTCAGTTCAATTGTTAACTCACCTGAAATCGAAAATGCAATAAAATTGTCTTTGTAAAAGCGCGGTAAGTGATATCAGTGCTTTGTTCAGCTGCTTTATGTTTTACCGTGTGTGTGTGTGCATAGATGACTGATGCTGTCTCATTATGCTTTTATTTTTTTCAGAATCTGAGGGAATCCCGCTTAAGGTGGTAGCCATTCCAGTGAGTCTAACAGCGCTTGTACTTGTCGCAGCATTCGTGGCCGTATTCTGTGCTTTGCGTTACAAAGGACGTTCTGCACCTAAGGAAACATATACCGTTCAACGGAAATATTATTACGAGGCGGATTCTGATTCGGAAAACGAAATCATGAGTTTATCTGGTAGGGAACCACCCGGGAGTCCTAGGACCCCAAGGACATATAGTATAGGCTCCGCACCAACCAGCGGAGCCAGCAGTCCGTCAAAGCCAATGCCCAGTTCGAAGCCATTTACAAGACAGTCCACCGTCCCGCTGATTCCTACGCAGCGCTTACGCCAAGAAGCCTTCCGTCAACAACGACAGATGTCATTACAGTTAAACTTAGCCAATATTGAATTTTCTGTTAAAAATGTACATCGTAAAGAACAACCTACCCTTGGTAAAATTCGTCCTGAACTGTATCGCGATTCTTCACAAGATAGTCAAAAATCTGTCGAAAGCGAATGTGGACGTTTATTTTTCAGTCTCATTTACGACCATCCTTCAGAGAGCCTAACAGTACACGTGATAAGAGCTTCTAGTCTACCAGCGAAAGATTTCTCGGGAACTTCAGATCCCTATGTGAAAATATACCTCTATCCTGATCGTAAAAAGAAATTTCAAACCAAAGTTCATCGGAAAAATTGTAGTCCGGAATTTGATGAGAAATTTGCCTTTTCTGTTCCATATAAGGATTTGATTGATAAAACTTTGAAGTTTACGGTGTATGATTTCGATCGATTTTCAAGACATGATCTTATTGGGGAAGTTAATATAACCAATCTTGTGGAATTGGATCTCACCAAAGAAATACATTTCCAGGAGGATATACAGAAGGCTTCTAGTCAGGTAAGATGAGAAAGTTTTTTCTCCATTTAGTCCCTGTATCTTTGATTCTTTGGTAAATCCACTGTAAAGATTATTACTAAATGTATTGAGCAAAATGATAATTGCCCTTATAAAGAGATAGGACGTCAAAATAGGGTAATTTTTAATCTAGTAAATGATGGGCAATTTTTTTCAAAGCAGTTAGATTTATTTATTACAATTTACCTCATTTACAGTTCGATTTTAAATGTAGACATACCCTTGTACTCAATACATTGAACATCTTTCTATAGTGTAGGCTGTCTCAAAGTAGGCGCTTAGCTCAGTCCGTCCAAAGTAGTCACCAATCAAGTTGCAAGTAGACTTATCCGATTTACTCACTATGCCAGGTGTCTTATTAGCAAATTAAAGATTAAATTCTGTAAACTTCGACTTGGTTTCTTCATTGATAAATTTATCAAAGTGTTTGTAACTACTTTAGATGATGCTTCTTACAGATACATTTTTGTCTTTTATATTAAACTAAAGACAGTCTCTAGACATACATGTATGGCGCTACTGCGTTTTATTGCCACTAGAAAAGCGTCGACGCTGGGTGTTCGACACTAGCCCCTCACCCTCAGAAATAAGTATGGTGGCCACCAAAATTAACAAAAATCGATTGCGGCTGATGTAAAGGAGTTCCTTATGAGATACCAATAGCTCATATGTAGTTTTCTTCATTGTGATTCACATTTTTAGACATTTGATTCTAGCGTTTAGAGCGAGCATCGACACTATGTTTTTACAACGTCCTAGCATAGAAGTGAATTAAAGTGAAATTGACTTTGGACTTATACACAATGTTTTATACTTTACAAACTTCGTCTTTGATTTTGTAAAAACAGCTGTTTCAGCTTGTTGATGAACTGATTGAATTGTTTAGTTGTTATCATCATGATCTAATTATTAACATTGTTAAAGGCGAGGCTCAAAACACGTGCAGGTGTTTTATTGTGTTTGTTTGTTTGTTTTTGTTTTGTTTGTTCACATTGTTGATTAGCCAAGATATATTAACATTACGAACCGTAATTTTAGCAGAATAAATATATTCAATCAAGGATATTAGAAATGCATTTTTAAATGCCATTCTCTCTTAAAAGAGAGAAGTGCAAGGATATTCTCGGAAGTTTAATACCTAAAAGAAAATTTATATACGTAGCTTTGCTATCCTTAACACGTTTCCTTTTTTATGATAGCATCAATATAAAAATATTAAATATGTGACCGTCCATCCCAAACCAGCCGTAAATGCAGCCTCTTGACATATCACTTTTTTTTTGATATTTGCGAATGCCATGACATAAGGCTTAACATGACACCTCAATGAACTCCACTTGATTTCCAGAAGTCAAGTTATAATGGGTCTAAGTTTGTTAGGGAGTAAAAAGTATAACTGAAATAAACGCGTTTAAAGATAAGTACGCCCTATATTTGCAATTGATTGGCTTAAAAATATGCAGATATATTTCATATTTCCGATCATTTTCTTGAAATGAAACTTTGCTGGTATTTTGTAGCCAGCACAATGATTGTGAATCTGTCAAAAAATCAGTTTCGGCAAATTACGATCTTGACATGTATCATCTGTATCAAAAAATGAAGTTTCATGCATTTACGGCACATACGGGTTGTACAGCCACATATGTGTTCATGTTTTTTTATTTCTCTAACATCCACTATGTAAACGATATATTCCACCTTAAACAACTCGTGGGATTTAAGTGATCTCTTTCAGAAAAAAAAATGACCTTGCGCTTAATGAATGTGTCTCCAGAGACATTTGTTGTTAATCTAGTGTGAGTCGAGATATTTAATCTCTCGCAATTTGCATTCCTGATCTGTTCTGATTATGTTTCATATCTGTTCTGATTATGTTATCATATATGTACAACAACATATTCAAATTCCAACAACATAAACATATTCACTATAATGTACCACCATTCGCATTAATAGTGTTACCAAACAACATCATTCAGTACGTTGACATGCGAATAGTGCCTGTGTAAGAGACTCGTGTAAGAATATTTCTATGCTGAAATCACTGGAAATCTGATTACTGCACAAAATAAATATTCATAAACTGATCATAACAGTCTATTCATTGGTCAATTTATATCACAAGTGTAATTTATAGGAAAATATTGCTAACTAACATTCATTCACATTCAGAGTCTTTGTATAGCAGAGTGTTTTAAAAAAAAAAAGGCTTATCAATAAATGTGGCACACTATTATAGTTTTTGGGTATTGGTAAAAAACATACTAAAATGAGGGGCAATGGTCCCACAAGCAGTAATTCTGAAAAGATAGCTATCCGTACTTTATCTCCTATCAGGTATTATTATCTAATAACCACTATCTTTATTTAAAAGCACGTACTCATGACGTCATTCAATTGCTATAAACAGTGTTGCCTTGTTCAAAACGCGAATTGAATTTCAGTTAGGTTGAATACATTTTGTTGTGTCATTACAACACGTTTTTACCATAAATCTTAACGTTACATTAAAGGGAGTAGCCTAGATTCCACTTAGAATGAAAAACTTATTGAAATAAAAAAACTTAGAGGTGTAGTTGATCAATAAGTACACAGAAATAGCTCAAATTAAGAGATAATTAATTTAAACTGTATCATTCATCCTGTGATGATGGTGTGATTATCCTGTGGTTTCTAAATCCTATTTTTTGTACCTCAGATGGATTTACCAGATAAAAGATAAAACAAAGCTCCTTGAGATAATTTAATACATATTAAAAGAGAAACAATGTCATCAAATTAATTTGTTTACCTATCACAGGTGCAGAAACAATATCTTTTTAATATTTAAAACTAGAAACACTGTTTTACAACATTTTCTGCGCCGGCGTCAAAAATTAAAGTTGGTAAATAATTGCAATTTCCTCCAATATTCCTCAACATCATGGAAAACTACTGGTAAGTTATATTACTATAAACATGTTCTATTGAGTCATGTAAAAAACAATATGTAGGTATATATAGTGGGAAGAATCTAGGTCAGTCCCTTTAATTGGGTATATGACAGAACACTGCTTTCATAAATCTTTGGAAATTTAAAAGAAATGTACCCACTTACTAATTATATAAATTTGTTTAGGCCAAATAAAAAACAAGTTTGTTTCTGGTAACACGGACCAATTATGGTATTGAATTAGGCCCTGGCCCCTGGACTCTGGAGATACAGGAAAATACTCATATTTAGGTAAGATTACATGGATACTCAATACCTATTACAAAAGGCTACAGTTATATATAAAGCCTTTTAAGGATATTAATGATATTAATAAATAATATAAAAAACTAAGAGCATTGTTTTAATGTGTTTTTCTTCCTAGGAATCCTGCATTTTTTGTAAAAAAAAAGAAAACCGCATATCGCATTACATTTTCGAAAAGTAAAAAATAAAAAATAAAAAGCCGCATACCGCATTTACTTTTTCAAGCATATTACCAGAAACAAACTTGGTGGGTTTTTTTGCCTTATCCCAAGTCTTTCTTGTTTTAACAGTATTATTTGTAAAACCTTTGTTTAACGCTTGAACTGACAGTCCATTCGACTTTCATAGTTTTACTCTTTCATATTTATAAATAGACTAGCCCATAAAATGTATACAGTAAAATGCAAAACAGTAAACACATAAATGGCCCAAATTGAGAGAGAAATTATTTGCAACATATCATCTTAGTTGTGCCTATATTCAGTGTTTTCTAAATCCTTAATTAGTACTTAAATGAAATCAACATTAAAAGAGAAACAATTAAATCAAAAATAATGTGTTTGCCCATTTTGAAGGAAATACAATTTTCTCAAATATTCCTCAAATTCAGGGACAACTACTGGTACGTTATATTAATTAACTTTAAATATGCTCTCTCAATTAATGTTAAAATATGAAAGGCATGAAAGGCAGAAAAGTATTGTGAAAAATATATGCCTGTTTCTTTAATATATTAAGAATGTCACAAATTAGCAGTGCAAAATTAGATTGCAGACATTTACACAATTTGTTGGTGACAAGGTAATCATCCGTTTCGCATAGGTTTTTTCCTAAAAATTGAATATTTACGAAATTACGACTGATTATTTGGAAAACTTTATTTTACACAACCCAGGATCGTAAGCTTTATCCTATTCATGTTAAGCAGTACTGACATTTTCACACGACATTGCACCAATGACATTAAAACAAGCAGACCAGTACACGTATTTTAATTTGCCGAGTAAATATGAAAAATCGAATTTCTCCGTTTGAATGCAAAACGATAGTTACTGCACTTTGGGTATTTCTTTTTTTTTTTTAATAGAGAGATTCATGCAATACACATAATTTGGCTTTTACCCAGGGTCTCAAATCAAAACAATTAATAAATTGTAAATTGTTTAAGAAAATCGAAAAAGTAAATCATTAAATAAATCAAGTAAAAAGAATATTAGCCATTAAATTGTTTCTTATCTTTTGTTGCAATTACATGAACATTTTATGTGTCAAGGGAAAATAGAAAGTTTTGAAATTTATTCACAATTTACAATTGCATTTAATTAAACTTGACAAATAAAGAATAAAAATCGTCGACATGGATGCCCTAATATTTATGCTCTAATTGTGATTCCCTGTTCTTCAGTTACATAATTGTGTTGTTGCTCACCATTTTGCGTGACAAAACTGCTCTCAGCGATAATTAATCTTGCCTCGTGTAAATGGAAATCGCGCTTATATGGGGAGACAATACATTTTTATGACATAGAGGATATAAGAAAACTAGCTCTTGATACAAAATGACAGTTTTAACTGTCATTTTGTATCAAGAGCTATTAAAACTAGTTAAAGTCTCACGATCGTTTCTCTGTTTATGAAGTTTACTTTTTCATTGAAATAACTCTTTATCGCATTATCACAAGATGAAATGAAAGTAATTTGTCAATCGTGCTCTAATTATAGGTCATATTATGTTGTTTATAAGTTATGAAACTTGAAATTTGTGAGTATTATGTCATGTTTGTTATCAAAATTTTATTCAAATGTTCAATTTCGAAATAATAATTATCATGACATGATTTATAATTTAATGTTCGAAACTAAAATAATTGAAATTTTAGCTGTAAAAATACCTTTAGTTACAATTATGTTTAGATAACATTGAAACAGTTCCTAATTTTGATTCCATCTGTTAAGTCTTATATTAACCAAGTGTTAACCACCTTTCTTTATTTCTGTAATATCATGCTAGTGCTTAAAGTCGCATTTAGAAAGACTAGTATGCCGACCTGGCACGCCACAGTAAGCAAAAACCACAATAATTTGTACATGAAGCTGTAAAATTGAATTTAGAAAAGTTTGACTACTTTTTACTTTTAACATTAAGAAGTCAAAGAAACGTCATTGTGTACAAATCTTTGACTCGTATCTTCCATAATACACGAGTTATTACTCCCACAGTTTACACCAAGAGGTGTAAAATGAAACACACTTAACCATCTCCATTTAATGTAATTCAATCACATTGAAGTTACTCTGTATAACCTGAAACTTAACGCCCACGTGTTATGTGAAACGAAGAATGTGTATAATAATTATATTCAAAATATATTTTGGTGTTTCTATTTGGGCCTCAGAAGCGGGTTCAGAAGTAATAATAATTTCTGTACTTTGTTTAGTTTTGATTTTTCGTCTTCATTAATGAGGTTGTAGTTACAAACATACACTCTTAAGAGTGATTTTAATACTAGTCTGGAGATTCTTGTCAGATCCGATTTAACAGTGGATATTTGGAATCCAAAGTAACCTAGAATAAATCTTTTTAAAATGTAAACTGAATTGAAAAGGGAAATACATGTACATATTATATTCTTTCTGGACTGGACACATGGCAACACAAATAATATTCTTTAACAAGGATGCTTTAATATTCATGCTCTTATTGTGTTCTGAGTTCATCTTCCACGTAATTGCGTTGTAGCTTGCCAGTTTATGTCAGTATCTCCCGTCAACATTGTTATCAGTAAAAATTAATCTTAGCTCGTGGAGATTCACGTTTGTTTATGGACACAATGAATATTGATAATATAGTCGGCAGGGCATAATAAAGAGAATACTAGGTCCTAACACGAGATGTCGATTTACATTAGAGGAGGTTTTCACAATATCCCACGATGCAATGCAACATTGTACAATATACCTGCAAATCCAATTATACTTCTGTACAGGTTTCTGACGTTTTTGAGGTGTCAGCAATGTGGGTAAACACTGAGCTATTGTGAAAAAAAAAACACACACCCCTGGAATGATATGAATGAGTACTATTCAATGGAATGCTCAAATTCCTAAGAGCCCCTTGTCCAGAATACCATTATTGCCTAATATATCCAAGTGAATCAGAATAATGCATTGTGGGATATTCTGAAAACCTCCTCTGGATTTACATTAAGTGGGTCAGAGCAACGCTCTCTCTAGACAGGAAGTTCTCTTATATGGGACCATCCATCACATGCCTGCAGTTAAGTTGTTGGCCCCTGGTTAAATTTGTTTTATTTTAGGCCACATAAAAAAATAAGTTGTTTTTCTCGTCCGAAGGTTTCTCAAAATGTGAGGAGGGAGGGAGGTGATATAGAAATCTTGCTTTAAGTTTTCATTTTATGTACACTCTAAAACAAGTTGGGTCAAAGAGGGAACATGGTTAGCAGATTGGGTTAAATTTTGCATAATATTGATATAAAATTGGATGGATTAAGTATGATACAAAAAGATATTGGTCGAGCTATGAGTTTAACGAAATATCGTGCGAGACGCGCAGCGTCGAGCTCGATATTTCTGAAACTCATAGCGAGACCAATATCTTTGAGTATCATGCGAAAAATCATCATTATTATGTTCAAAATCTTTGTATTCTGTCCGATATCCCTGTCCGACTTTTTTGGAAATCGGACAGCTCAGAACATAATAATGGGTATAATTTGACACATTATCATGCTTTGAGCTGTCCGATACATGATAATATCGGACGGTACGCATGATAATGACAATATTGGATGATTTACGCCCAATATTTATTGGTCTCGCTATGAGTTTTAAAAATATTGGGCTCGACTGCGTCTCGCCCAATATTTTTGCAACTCATAGCTCGACCAATAAATATGGGCTCAATCTATCCAATATTGTATCAATGTTGGGTAAATGGTACACGTTTTACCAAACATTGTGTCAAATTATACCAAATCCTTGAAAATTTAACCCAACCTGCCAACCATGTTCCCTTTTTGAGCCAACATTTTTTAGACTGTATATATATACATTCCCCATTAATCTACTTGTAAAAAAAATGTTACTTTTAAAATAATTCGGAGCTGAAATCATGGCTGATATTTTGCTCGATGTTCAAGAAAACTAAGAACATTTCAAATATGCAGTAATCTCAAGTTTGTCAAAATACGACTTTTACATGTGTTTTTCCTTGTAGTCTAAATGTGATGAGTCACCCCGAAAGGTGGGACTTTGTGACAGAAAACTTTTCGAGAAACAGGTGAAAATAGGCAACAAAAAATAAAAAATTTACTGCAGTTTTTCTGTTGTGAAATTTGATTGCCTTGATCAATTTTAACCTGTAAGGTGTCAGTTTAAAGCTTAGAAAATGCTCTGACAGATGAAATGAAGTCAAAATTGATATCATCTACAAAGCCCCCCCCCCCCCCTTTCGGGTGAGCCATCACCAAAAAAAATGCCAACTTTACTTGAGAATCGCGGTGGACAGCCACATATATATTTACATGTATTTGTACATGTCTAATCGATTCTACTTAAACCCACCATATTACTAACATCACGGAGATCTGCTCCAGTAAAATTACCAGCTTTTTATGTTTCTTACCAAAACATTCATCAATTCGTCCATACATCCGTCACACTATCCCATATGTATTCTTAGAAGCTTTATTTGTATCATTTCGGGTTGCGACTTGCGGGGCGAAATTCCGAGTGGCGACCCAAAATGTCGACTTGCGATCCAAATTTTTGACATACGTAACACAAAATTTCGCCATACGTATCACGAGATTTCGCCTTAACATATGGCGAAACTTCGTGATAGAATAAGTCGAAATTTCGCCCTTCAGTAAATAGTTTTGCGTACCGCTCAGCACTAATAGGTACCCCTTTCCTTACAGGTAGTTTAAATTACAACCCTTAGCTTAACTTATTACCAATACAAGTAAGCTTCCCAAGATATCGTGATAAACAAACAAATCATGCGTATGCGTGATCAAAACCTTGCAAATCAAGTCCATATTGATACAATTAAGCAGAACTTGTATTAATGTAGGCTTAAACAATCTCTAAATACGGTATGCCTCCAATATTACGTCAGTCAGCGATGGAGATGGGCAATATCGTGAAAAAGTGTGATTGATGCGAGATTTCGTCCTTGTCAAATTTCGGGTTGCGACCCGAAATTTCGCCTTACAAAAAGGTCGAAATTTCACATTATGAATTTTAACCCGAAATTTCGCAATAAATATGTCGAAATTTCGACCCGCAACCCGAAATGATATAAATAAAGCTTCGTAGTATTCTTAGGGCATTGTATTACCACGTCATTTTAAATGGCATTAAGTTGTATTAAAATGCATAAATAAAATATAAAGGTCAGCAAATTTTCTTGAAACAACTCATACAAATCAAAGTCAAATGGAACGTAGTTAATAAAATGTTATCCAAACAAATGCTTTGGATATTAAAAATGCGTCTATTACTTTGTGAACCATTTTATTTTGTTTGATTAAATCATATGGAAAGACGCTTTGTCAATCAATTAATGGATTTTTAAAATAAATATGGCGTATTCCATATCCGCCCATAAATCGTAATTAAATGTTAATATTTGATTCCGCACAATATTGACATTACCTTTGTGCTATGTGCATGCATGTTATATAATTTACCTATGCGCTATGCGTGTTAAACACTCTTTCTTTCACTAGTGCGCTCATACATTACATTGCATCTCTTAACTTGAATTTTGAATTAATCTTTAGGTTCAACAAATATGGAGAATCCACGACACTAGCATGTTAAGAAACTACATGCGATGAGTTATCTTATTTGCATCGCAGATAAGTGATTCACATAGCTAAGCCATATGCAACCTTTAGTGACAGAATTGCAAACCATGTAACGGTGCAAAATGAATGAAATGAAAAGAGACATTTTATTTAAAGCATAATCCAAATAAAATAGTTTTAATAATTTAGCATTTAAATTTCAAACAAAATAAGAAGTTATCTTAAACTAGTTTGAGCAGATCGATATCCAAATTGGTTTGTGAAAAACGTCTTTTGATACTTGATCACACCTGTTTTTACAAAGTATTCTAATATATTTTGAAGTTGTTGAAAGCACAATTCCCGAGAAAAATGCTTCCATTCGAATATGTTAATTACGTTTGGTACAAAATACGTGCATATCAAAAATCAAATGTAGTCGTCTTTCAATACATGCATTACAGATGTTTTCATAGGTAAGTCTTAAATCATCTGAAAGAAACCCAGTACTCTATATTGATCCTTTTGTTTAACAGGTATAATGGTGACCCAATTTTAAATATGTCGAAATCCATGTCTATACATGACGCGTACAACAATTTTGCCAGAACGGGATAGGCACACTATTGATGTAGCCTTTTTCAGTGTGCATGTGAATATAAAGCTTGAATAAATTGACAGCCTTAGCTAGCTCGTGGCCTGGGGAGGGGGGGGGGGTTCAAGTTTGGTTTTGGTAGGGATATGCCGCCGGGAAATTTGAAGTACCACCCATGTATATATCAATTTTCAAGAAAAATGGACCCATCCATATACCAAATTCCCCAAATTTTTAGTCAAATTCATACAAAAATTTTGGCACAAATTTCCTGATTTTTGTTTGATATTTAGAATGGCGCAAAT
>JXSR01S074564.1:108836-128012 GCA_000969725.1 Ophiothrix spiculata | reverse complement strand
GAGCGCGTTGATTGGTCAGTCACCCGAACATGCCAATTTTTCATCCAATCGCCGTAATAACTATTTCATCGAATTTTTTTCAGTTTTTGCCAAATTGTACAAAAATGCCCCAATTTCCAGCGTGGGAACAAGCATATTTGTTAATCTTATATTTTATCCGATTTTTTGAGACCATGAGAAGGTAGTACCATGATGGGGGCAACGAAACGAGCGTTCCGGAGCTCATACCCCATCGTCTAATATTTCACAGGTGACTTAACAGCACTGAATTCAAACTATTCTTCCATATAAGTTCGAAGGAATGGTGCTGAAACGTAAGATATCTTGAAATTCACACACATTTTGAATGAATATCATTAAAGGTTATATACAAAGAAGGTGAAAACGGAGCAGTAATGAAACGATTAGCACTTATTTAGGAGGAATACACAACCATTCCTGCAATTTGTTGCTTTTCAGTAAAAATGAAAGCATTTTAAGAATACACAACACAAATCTATACCACTTTGAGTCCACTGAATGATGACATATATAAGTGTTTCTGACCTGTGCACAAACTTCTGTGCAATGCATAGAAGTATATAGAGTTAAAGCTGTATTTTTGTGTGTTGAAATTTTTCATTTACCTGTTATCGACTGGTATTAAGTTATTTATATTCCAAATGATGTTTTACAATAATGTATGAATCTCAAATGATATTAAAAGTAAACTTTAAAAAACTTTTATCAAATTAAACATTGTTTCTAGTCAAAAGACAAAAAATAGTTCAATATATAATCACCATAGGTTTGCATTGTGACTGTTAACACTGCGTAATTCTTGGATAACCCTTATGCTTGTCATTTTTGGGTGTTGCTTGGATCATTAGTTTTTGTGAGAGGGTCATTGAGTAATAGTTATTTTATCTAATTTTGCTGTCACTTTGGTGAAAATTGGTTGCTTTTGTGTTTAATTTGTTTGATACAGCTGAATTCTACACTTTGGTGTCAAATTTGCCCAACCTTTGAATATAACCTTTAAACGCGCGTATTAGGTTTACGATTACATATATTGAATTGACATTGATTTGATCGCTGGATCTAGAGAAGAACTAAATGTCTTGGCAACACGGCCAATAATGTGGCAAAAGCCTCTGAAATAGAAATAGGCACCGGAAAGAGTAAAATAACAGTGGAAGGTACGGAACTTCAAGTATTATGGTAGAACTAGTACCGTTCCCACAGACCGCCCCTCTCACGGACCCAGCAATGAGCCCAGCCAGCGCGCGTAGCGCGCTGGCTGGGCGAAGGGAACTAGTATACTGGATTGAGATTTGATCACTCAAAAATGAATTACTTATCTGACCACAATCTAAACCAATTTGTCTCTATAATCACACCAATAGCACATTTACCCCCAAGCTTCAAGTTTAGGTCTTCTCCCAAAGCCACTGTAATCAACTTACAAAAGTGCCATTTGTATTTTAGTCAAGCAATGCTAATTCACTACTGAAAGTGTTGTTCATAAAGTTATCATATCTGATTGCTTTGTGTAAATATTGACCTATAAGTAAGTCACTGTGACTGTAGGCCAATATCAAATAAATTATATACTTCAATTTGTCACATTTGGAGTTTAATCTTTATAGTGAAAATATATACACCACAAAATTTGAACAAATTTTGAAATTTATCTTTTGCTAATGAGTTTGTACAAAGTGCTTCAGGGTGCTTGGCATAAGTGTGAGCCAGGTAGCCCCTGCTGTGAATTGAGAAACGAGATTTAGTTCTCAGTAGTTATTCTCTAATTATTCTCTGTATGCAGTATTTTGAGAGCCACCAAGCTTTGTCATGATTTCAACAAACCAGATGTGTGTATTCAAGAGCTGTCTTTTCAGCACACTTTTGATTGTACTGCAGAGGGTAGTGGACAGCTCTGAGCAAGAGCTAGTATTATGGTACCATCATTACGGTTCTATTCAATTCAATTTTTCAATTTTATTATTCTCCATCAAAAACAGAAATAAACTGACAGATGGAGGAGATGCAACGAAAAGCTAAAGCCTGTAGAGTGTTGCATCCCCTTTACAACAAAAGAACATAAACAAAAATTACACATATGAAACGCACAGACTCACCCATCTCATCACACACACACCCCTACATACCACACAAACACTGGAAGCAAACAAGCAAATAAAGCAAAGCACAGATGTATTTTATGGCTATCTGAGTGCCTATAAAGGATACTATACATAGACTTAAAGGATAACAATCAATTTGAGTTTAACCGGCCAGAACCGGCAGACAACCGCCGGTTGAGTTTTGAAGCCGCCCCTAACATAACTGTTTTTTTTTTTTAAATGGCTTATTGACTTAACATTTTTTGACATGATTGGGTAAGCTATTCCACTGATGTTTTCGGTCCAGTACTTGATATTGTTTTAATTTGATGTATGGGTATTTCAAAGTCACGTGTGTTGTATTGGTGGTTTTCACTGTTTGACGTAAAAATGTTTTCAAAAGACGAAGGCAACAAACCGTGTCTATATTTAAACATAAATAATGAGGTTTCTTTAAAATACATGTCAAATATGTTGAGATAATTTAGTGCAGTAAGCAAGGGTTTTGTTGGAGATAAATATGGGCTATTTGTAATCATTCTCATTGCCCGTTTTTGAAGACGATAAACCTTATTGATTAAACCTTTGTTGCAATTCCCCCACAGCAAGAGGCCGTAGTTTATGTAGGGCAGCACTAAAGTACAATACAACTGATACAAGGTGTTTTGTGGTAGAAATATTTTCAACTTATTAAGTAACCCAATGTTCCTGTAACAGGTTTTGCAAACAGTTTCAACTTGCTTCTTTCATGTTAGGTTTTCATCAATAACAATTCCTAAGAATTTTGCTTCAAGTGCATCCATCGAGGTTGATATTGTAATTTTAATCGATATTCAACGTTTGCATACGTGTACCCAGGAACATCATGTTTGTTTTCTTAGCATTCAAAGATAATTTATTGGCTTTAAACCAGTTACAGATTTCTTTTAGTTCCCTGTTGACAGTGTCACACAAAACCGAAATATCTTTATGTGAGTAAAAAATTGTGTTTAGAAAAGTAACAGAATTACATATGTTATTCATATATAATATAAAAAGCAAGGGACCCAAAATTGATCATTGAGGAACGCCACAGATAACATGTTCTCTTTGTGGAATTCCAGAATTATTGTTTACGATTTGACAGATAATTTTGAAACCAATCATAGGATATACCGTAATGATACAGATTATGTACTAATATATTATGATCAATAGTGTCAAAAGCTTAATTAAAAGTTCAGTTCTAAATACAAATCCAATAAAGTGAAAAGCACTTACGGGCAATATTTCAACTCCTGTCAGGAGCCTTTTTCAATCTCAGACTGGTATTGGTGAGATTATAGACTGGCAACCTTTGATGTTCTGGAAAGTTTGTATGACCCCTCATCTTTGTTCATTGCTTTGGTCCCCCTGTTCCTTATCCAAATGGATTCTTTCAACCACCTAGTTGTCTTGTCTGATTCAAGATCAATTAATCTCACTCCATCCCAATCGATGACATGATTGGTTTTGGCTATATGTTCTGCGACTGCAGATTTATATATCTCGGATTGTGAAGTTCTCCTCTGAGCCCTGGTGTAATAGTTTTTGCTAGCTTTGTCCGTTTCAGATTTGTGTTCTTTTAATCTGGTTTCGAAGAGACGTCCCGTCTCTCCAATGTAGGACTTCCCACACGTTTTGCACTTGATTTCGTAAACTGTTTCCGCGGTTTGCATAATATCCCGTTTATCCTTCGGGTGTACAAGCATACTGCGTAGCGTAACGTATGGCTTCATAGCTGTAGAGAACCCGTGTTTCTTAAACACCCTAGACAGCCGCTCACTAGTACCCTCAATATAGGGGACAACTACAAGGCCTTTGCATTTCTCGGTGTTAGCATTTGATGGTTTCCCTTTTGTCTTTGGTGTTTCCTTCTGTTCCTTGACTTTGTTAATTGTCCAATTTGGATAACCACAGTGCGAGAGCGCGTCACGAATGATGTTCTCTTCTTGAACTTTGTCCAACTCCTCAGACACTAACGTATCTTTCCTGTCAAGCAATGTCCTGACGACCCCAAGTTTCTGGTGTAAGGGGTGGTGGGAGTGGAATTGCAAGTATTGGTTGGTATGTGTGGCCTTACGATAGATTGTTAATTTCAAAGTGCCATCATCTTTCCTGGTGATCAAGGTGTCTAGAAACGGTATGCTGCCCTCACTCTCTTCTTCAAAGGTAAACTTAATTGACCCCGTGGGAATGGTGGGGTCAATTTGATTAAGATGGTTTGTTAAATTGTCTGCCTCTCCTTTTTTGATTATCTCTAAGACATCGTCCACATATCGTTTCCATAGTCTTGGTCTGCAACTATGTGGGGCTGTGGCGATGGCTTCTGTTTCCAGCCACTCCATAAATAAGTTCACGGCAATTGGACTGAGGGGACTACCCATCGCAACACCTTTTACTTGTTGATAAATGATGCCTTTAGATGTGAAATAGGTTGTCGTCAGAATGAATTCTACTAATTCTATCAAGTCGTTAACCGAGAGTCGTGTACGATTATGTAGAGTACGATCTTGTTCAAATTTCCGTCGTATGATGTCTATAGTAAGATCAACCGGGGTATTAGTAAAGAGTGACACTACATCATGTGACATTAAACACTCGTCCTCCTCAAGCTTGATATCTTTGAGATCTTCCGCAAGTTACTTGGAATTCAACACATGGTGTTCAGTGTTGCCAACTAAGGGGCTGATGATGTCCGCTAGAGATCTCGAGACATTATAACCTATGGAGCCGGTATAGTCAATAATAGGTCGCAGTGGGTTATCCTTTTTATGAATTTTAGGACTACCGTAGATACGAGGTACTATTTCTGCCGTTGGATATAAGAATTTCTTATCTTGAGAAGTGATTTTACCTTCTTTTTCCAGGCGTATGAGAGTTTTCACAAGTCTGTTCTTATACTTGGTTGTAGGATCATACAAACTTTCCAGAACATACGACCAAATCATCCGGCAACCTTCAGAGATGACGTCATCCAAGTCGTCAAAGGTTGCCAGTCTATAATCTCACCAATACCAGTCTGAGATTGAAAAAGGCTCCTGACAGGAGTTGAAATATTTCCCGTAAGTGCTTTTCACTTTATTTGATTTGTATTTAGAACTGAACTTTTAATTATGTTGATGAACAATCCTGATGAATCTTATACAGAGTGTCAAAAGCTTTTGATAAATCCATGAAGATACCTATAGTTTTCATGTCTTTATCAATTTCCTTATGGATGTCATTAACAAAGTCTTAAACTGCCATATATCGTTGAGTGGTTGGTTCGAAACCCATACGGTTTTTATAAAGAACGTCATATCTAGTTAAAAAAATCGTAAGTATGATTGTATACAATTCGTTCAAGAATTATTGAAAGACAAGGTAAAACTGAAACTGGTATGTAATTGCCAAATATTTCAGGGCTGTCCTTCTTATAAATTGGGACTACTTTAGCAACTTTTAAGTCATCGGGTACAACACCACGGATCAAAGATTCATTAAAAATCAATAATAAGGGATAAGCAATTTCTTTTCCAATTTTCTTAATGACATCAGACTTGATTTTATCATGTCCAGCACTTTTACCAGTGCCTAAACGACTTATTATTTCAAGAATCTCATCTTCATTAGTAGGTTTTAAAAACCAAGTAGCATTATTATAATTCTGCATATAATAAGAGTAATCATTGCCTGTATTGTTAAAAGATGATGCTAGAGTTGGGCCTATGCTTGCAAAATACTTATTGAATTCAGTAGCTATTTGTTTTTGACAAGTAAAAGTTGGGTTATCCTTAACACATTTACTAGAGTGATTACTTTTTTTTGAACGAATAATTGAGATTTTCCATGTATTTTTCATGTTGCCTTTCTCTTTGTTAAGAAGTTCAGCATAATAGTTTTTCTTTGCCAAACGTAAAACAGTGTTGAGCCTATTCCGATAATTCTTGTACTTATCAATATTCATTTGTGTGGGTTTCCTTTCAGATTTTTTGTATAACAAATTTTTCTTTCTAATGCATTTAAGGATTCCATGAGAGATCCTGGGTGAAGTTAGTTTTGTTTTGTTAGAAGAGACACGCTTTTTCTTTTTAAAATACATTTATCATAAATTTCATTAAATTTGTTAATAACCAATGAATACATTTCATTAACATCGTTAGACTGCCATACATTATGCCATTCAATTGTTTTAAGTCATCTCTGAATTTGTCTATATTTTCATTCGTTATCTGACGCATCTCAACTTCGTTTCCAGTATTAATCTGTTTTTGAACATTAAAATCGGTAATAAGAAAGATTGATAAATGATCACTTAAATCAGACCAAATAATTCCGGATGTGTGTTTTGTTTTAGTATTAGTAAAAACATTGTCAATAAGAGTTGCTGTTACTCTTGTTGGTCTTGTAACTGTTGGAAACATATACACTCAAGAACTCATTTGTTTGATTATGGATATCTTTATTCAATAAATTGATGTTCAAGTCCCCCATCAAGTACATTGTTTTCTGATTTGTTCGATATTTCGAATGGGTAAATTTATCTGCATCAAAATCTGCTTGAAACATAGTTGGATCAAAGAGCAAATTCTCACATTTTGATTTTTTACTTCTTTTTAACAACATCTCATTTTCAAAAAATCTATACAACTCAAATTCAAATTCACTATCATTATCAATATGGTTAAATGGCAATGACAAGGTGTCATTCTAACATGTATCACAATACCAATAGTTATGCAATTTTAGTCTGAATTCTTTGTTTGTCAAATTGGCACATTATTTATGAATATATTTACCACAATAAGTACACGAACGTTTTCTATGATTCTTTTTTACATGCTTCCTACACACAGTACATACACACATATTCACCCCCACACCCCCACACACACCCCCACCCCACCTTACTCAACCAACACACAAAATTAAGTGCTATAAAAAATAAAAATGTAAAAAAAAGATTGACAGTCACAAATGTTCTTTTCGTTCCATCTCGGGTTGATTAAGAGATTAGAACAAGAGTGTTTTTTCAAAACAGTTATTGACACAATTATTAAAAAGAGTAATCATATTCCAACAAGTACTAAAGTCCAACTCCGCTGTCTCAGTTTCTCAAGAGTCCCATCATGACACAGCTTACATTGGATCTAATGAATCAATCAGAAGCAAGATAACAACATCCGTTGAAGTCTACAGACATCTCCCTTAAATCGTTAAAGACCGCAAACTTCGCTGGTTTGGTCACATTATAAGAGTAACATCAAAACAGTCCTTAAAAGATCTATGGAGAGAAAACGAAAACAAGGCCGCCTAGATTGTCTTAGAGGGATATAACATCAAGACATGGATAAACATCACAGCTTCTGGATTCCACCAAAGACCGACAGAAATGGAGAAACTTGGTTTAACTACTACATATAGTATTATCAGAAAAGCCGTATAGAGCTAGAGCTAAAATTAAATATTAAACCATTTTCTGTAAAGACTAATAATTGAAAAAGTGCGATTTCATTACAGATAACCATTAAGATGATTAATTACATGGGATAATTCAACACGTGCCAAATACATTAAATGATAACTAAAGTTGTGTTCATACGAAGTGTAATCATCGATGACAACGAATCATCGATGATTAAATATTGACCTTTAGTCAACGACGCGCGTTCATACTTAGCGTTGTCATCGATAATTATTTGCTAGCAGAATAATCATCGATGATAAATTTTGGATATGATTTCACGTCTCGCTAGATGCCAGTATATACAAATTGTTCTCAGTTCTGAAATCATGTCAAAAGAAGCAAATTGGGAAAGCTATAAGAATACATTAACATAACAAACGAAAAAGAGAAAATATATAGAAGAAGGTAGGGTATAGCCTTTATCATACTTAATCAGTCGTCATGTTGTATGATACTAATAGGAAAAACTATCGAACTAAAAAAAAGAAAAGAAATAAAGAAAATATCCATAAAATATGGTCTAATCTTAAACATAATCTGTAATTTCAAAATCATAATATAATTTCCCGACATATATATTTCAAATAAAAATTCTCAATTTGTCGATAAAATATTAGCCAGTAGCCACGCTGTTATGTAAAAATGATTTTAAAATACAAGTTAACAACTTGACATCAGCAAATGAGATACAGGCATGTTACATGTACATTGTACAGTAGGCCCAGACAGATATAGGGTAAATACACAGGCTCATGGATCAATAGTCACGCTTATCTTCGATGTCGTTGACAAACAATTCAGACGGACCTAAACCTCGATGACTAGTCGTTGATTACGCGTAAACCATAAGATTGCTTGTGGTTTATAACTTGAAGTTTCTTCGAAGTTTCCTTGTCAACGATTGCATTCAGACGGTCATAAACCACAAGTTAATCATCGATGACTAATTCTTCGATGATATCAACGGCTAGTCAACGATCGTCTGAACAAGGCTTAAATGTAAACAATAAGTAAATTGCTCTAAATGTATAATTCCCCTGAGATAATTCCTAGAACAACAACAAAACAACAGTTGTGTTAATGTGGGCGGAAAAGTTTTTAGCCTGAGGCACTTTCGTTAACCTCCACTGTGGTGAACCTCTAACTGCCTGGCATAACAAAACAGATATAAGGATTATACTTATGTAAGATAGTAGATTGAATTTCAAATTCTGTCCTTTTAATTTTAGGTGACCAAAGAGTCATTACTGGTTGATTTTTGCTGCTCCTGAAATCATGAAAATTGTCGACGAGGTACACGAGGAATACAATATTATGTTTATGCCAATCTGTTGGAAAACAACAATATATTCTTTTACATAAAGTGAATTCAATAGGTAATTCGGTGATTTCACACATTTTGAACACAATACACACTGGCTGCAATAACAGTATAAAATCAAGTTTTTGAATCGCGATATTTTTAGCCATACGTTGAAAATGTTAAGTCCAGGGAGTGCCAGAAAGAACATGATTCACTTCCAACACCTTGTTTTCTCCATTTTAATAAAATCGTTGAGATATTCTTTTCAATTAGAGACAACTTAGAATTAAAACATTTTCATTTTCTTTTTAAATCATGAAAATTAACCGAACCAATGTAAAGTTATCATCAATTTAGTAAAACGTTCCATTTCTTTCCACGATCTCAGCATATACACAAAACATACAAAAAAGTGCATAATTTTTAAATTACTGTTACATTATAGATTTACTTTTATACATCTGTGACCGTTTTTATGCTCTTCTCATCAATGCGTGCCTGAGTCGTACCCTCCCTCCTCTGTCCAGATACTTCTCTCTCCCAAACATTGTGCTAGACCGCTCTAGTTTTTGCCTCCTCGCGATGACTTTTTAAACTTGTTGCCTTATTTCTAATTTATATATTTTTTTTCAAGACATTTTGCCATGAGACCGCGTTTCTCATTAGTGAACGTTGGAAATGACATATTAAACGAATCTGTCATGACTTATCAAAATCAGGTTTCCATTTTCTGGCCAACAATAAACACCAAATTCCTCGACCTTAAACTTCTGTCACACATCATCGTATAGAGCCCAAACGTACGAAAAACACACAAACGTTTCACCGTACGGAAAACTAATTGACCATCTATATAACAGACAATCCGTATGGATAACGTTTTGAACGTATTCTTAACGAACACATGACAAACATCAATGTATAATACAGAACAATATGGGGGTAAGTACGTAAGGCGTAAGTTTTGCTCTATACGGTCATGTGTGACAGAGGCTTAAGGTCGAGGGATTTGGTTTTAATTGTTGGCCAGAAAATTATGGAATTGCACTAGTCCGACAGAAAATTTGGTCTTGCGCAGTGTTTTCCATTTTCTAACTGCAGCATTTTTTTTTCGTACTTGCACAGTGCTTTTCATTTTTGGACTGACGCATCTCTACAGTATAGGAAAAGTGTTTAGTCGGACCAGTGGCGGCGGCAGGTTAAACGTTTAGAAGGGGACAGCTATTTGTTTTTTATCAATATTTTTTTCTGAGGAAAAAATATGTAATTTTTTATCATGCACAAGATCTCGATCTCTTTTAGATCTCGAAAAAATCTGTCAAATCGGCTAATTTCAGCTAAAAATTGTTTACAAATCTTGAATGTACGCAAAACTTTTTTTGCTTTTTCAAATTTCAATTATCAAAAACAAAAGGAAAATTATTTTCCATTCCTTTTCTTTCTTTCTTTTTTGAGGAAAACCTCCCTCTTCACATGAAATTATGAAGAGAACATGTCCCCCCGTCCCCGTTCCCCGCTTCAACTGCCTATGAGTCGGAGTAGCGCAGTGACAGACTATATAGCGGGCGCACACCTATGCAACTATTAACTTCTTTGGGGATTCAACGTCTCGTTTGTCGCAAAATAAAGGTCACATCGTTTCACCCAATACCATTTCAGCCTGGACTTTTGTATTGTTGATATAATAAAAGTCGGAACTATGTTTCAAAGATTCTAATTACGAAAAAAATTGATGTTTCAAAATGTATTGTAAATTAATATTTTAACTATTTGTAAAACATGTGAAGGGGGTTCGGAACTACGTACGACCTTGGCCTATTTTCACGTCCACTTCACGTTCTTGTTTCACATATGAGGGGTGCTCCGGCAAAATGAAAGGAAAGTAGCTCTTGATGATTTTGAGGAAAAGCAAAAAGGAATGTACGGAAATATTATATATTACTCTAAAGCTGAGATTTGAAGACTTTAAATGTGTGATAAACTCATTTTTGAAAATCACGACTTTCCTCTCATTTTGCCGGAGCATACGACATATACTGTATCAACTCGTCTAATTCAACTACTGATTTAAAAAAAAAAATCACCCTGATTTTTCATTTCAGTGTACCAGATATGGTTAAATTCACCTTGACAAAATTTCAGTCATAGATGATACGAATTTGTCAAAATATTGGAGAGCAAATATATATCAATTGGGTTTTTTAGACGGCAAATAGTTGAAATAGTCTAAATACTGTAAAATTGCAATTGCAGAATAATCGATTTTATGTTATGTTTATTTATGTTTATATGTAAAAATGATTGGGGCTTATTTTGGATATGAAAGCTCTAGTTTCCATTTATATAATCTACAGATAAATTTCTCTATCGAGGATTTCGAGCGCATTTATATATTGGAAAGTACTTATATATAGAAATACAAATTATGGTAATCCATATCTAGGAAACATGCTTTTACTGTAAATCTTGGGATAAAATCTTGGAACATTATTCTTTGAATACTATGAAAATGAATAAAACGAAGCATTGAGTATCTTTCAGGTACCCTTCTTTTCCTAAACATGAGCTAGGATTTTTTAAAAGGAAAGATCTTTTTTGACGTATATTTATATGTGGTTTTCCCAATATTTTAATTGGAAAACACCTAAAGCGATGTTTTTCACAAGGATTTGTAGTTTGTATTCAAGGAAAAAATGGGAAACCTTTATCAATAAAGACAACGATGTAACAATATTTCGCACAGATCTTCTATGGTTCTTCTTATCATTATAGTCTTGTATGTGTTGTAACATGTTGTAATTGAAAACCTATTTGTGAGAATTTCAGACTTCAAATGTATTTCATTTTGGGCACAAACATGGTTCAGTTGAGAGCTAAGATGGCATAAATTTCATCATACATTTCTACTTAAGAAATCGTACAGATACAGTTCTAATTTGTGTAATTGTTCTATTTTTGGACAATTAAATCCCATTAATATGTCTAAATAAGCGGTATACATCTCATAAAAAGTATAAGGAAATGCACATATAAATTTAAATGTGCATTGCCCCTAAACGATTATCTTGGTAAGTCATTGGACTGTTAAGCTCTAAGCCCGCGTTTCAATTCCCAGTAAAGGCAAGGTAAGATTTATTGATATGGAAACAATTGAGTAAATGACATTCTTGAGCACCGATTGAAGGAAAGTTGAAATAGTATTTTTTTACATAATTTATAATTAAATATCTTTCTTATTTGCACGAGAGAACTAGTCAAATTGACAAGAATCTAGTGAAAAATGATTAAATATTCCTACTCAGGTTTTGACTAGGTTTCCTAGTCGTTCTCGGCGACTAGATTATCCTAGTCAAAATGACTAGAGTCTATAGTGAGCTCTTATTGCACTCTGCAGCCTAGTCAATATGACTAATTTCTGGTCAAAATTGTCTCCCAGGATAACTGCTAATGAGAACTTTTAATTTGAAGTATAGTACGAAAAGTCGGTCATAGTTTTTTAAAATTCCCACAATTGATCACTAATTCACTTTCACCCAACCTTTTTCTTTTACTAAATAATTAAAAAAAGAACTAGTTCACTCTTCGCAGCCATGTATCGGTGTAAACCCTTGGAGGGTTTAGCAGAAATTGACTTCCACTCCGTATTCCCCAGGGTAGAAATAATAGGGTTAACCTGTGTACTGCCTTTCAATATAGAGCGTCAAAGGTTATGATGACATTTATGCCATCTTAGCACTCAACTGAACCAGGTTTGTGCCCAAGTCTGACATTAAGTTATGTTGCGTTTTTGCGCGTAGCTTAAACTATTATGTAGGGTGGTCCCATTGACCAAGGTTACGCGATGAAATGTTAACAGAATAAAAAATAGAGTTTTGATATTGCAATGGTTACAATAAAAAAAACCTTATTTATTTGAGAGTTGGCAAATTCAAATATGTTATAAAAGTAAAATTACATTAAAATTAAGTGTTTTTTTATACCGTTTTGGGAAAAAAAACCATCTGCAATGTTACAGAAATATAATGGCACAATTGAAGCGGCTATGCCTCTGCTATTCCATTATTTGTTCGAAGTCGCATAAACATTTAATTAAAATCGTATGAATGCCGAGAATTCGAAAACTAAAGGTCATTTTGTTCATGTGACATCATTTCAACATGGAAATTGTTTTGTTAATATAAAGAAAGACCGATTTGGATGTAAAAGTTCAAGTATTATACATATTAGAAATAATTTTTTCTATAAGTTTTTAGAACACATTTGTATATAATTGAAAAGAACCTGTTTTACATTGAATACGAAATATCAATTAATCCATTACGCTTCGAGGAAATCGAGGAATAAGATATCTTGAGGTTAATCTTTAGTTAAATCTGTAGCTTAAGATCGAGTTTTACTTATTTACCTATTATAGAAATAGTTTTCCAAGTATATTGGGATATACTTTAAACATTTTGTATTTTGTATTATAAATCAAGGAAAAATAATGGAAACTTTGATTAAAGACAACTTTTCACACATATCTCCTATATGATTCCTAATCATTAGATGTAATAGTTTTAATCCCTTTTTTTTTTCTTGCATAGCCTTAGGATACGGATGTTAAAATTAAAAACTTTTTGGTAAAGATTTGAGATTTGACATGTGTCTTATTTACTCTAAAATTCTAAGATTCATTTACAATTGAATTTTTGACTATCTTATATCATGCAAAAATGATAACAAGGGAAATAATTTCAATATTGTTAATCTAATTCATATACGACGATGGTTAACATATTTTGGTAAAGAAATCAATAGCATGATTGCTTATATGATTGCTTGTTTGTTGCGTCAACAAAATGCAGAAAATACAATCATCAACAGGGAACAATATTACTTATTTTACCTTTCTTTTTAACACGGTGAAGTATATTAATTATTTATTTTATATAATGACTCTCAATCTGCAAGTTTATGACGATGGCTGCAACTATTTCTGATGGAATTACGCGAGTTCATTATTGTTTATATTCTTTATTCAGAATGGTCGTGAGAGGTTATGTGAGGTTATAATTTGTACAAAACAAGTTAAAACGATATATAATTAGCCCTTGTGAAAAGTAGGCAGTTACATTCACACATATAAGCATTACATACCATGCGCTTGTGTGAACGCCTTCATAATATATCACACTGCTCAGGGCTTTATGATTTCAAGCATTTAAATTCAGCTGATAAATGTCAGCATAGACAATATCACTTTTCGATTTTGCTAATATCTGTAGGGCATTGAATTACCACAATGTTATTAATAAAATAGATCCATAAGTCACGACTCATGTTATATTGATATGTTGGCTCAATATTGTGCTACGGATGTAAATTAGGGAATCAAAATGACAGTTCTTTGCCTACAGCATTAACATACTTCACCAACTATGTTGAAAAGTCGTAAAAAATAAAACATTTATCAGACCTGTAATATATTATTTAGTAACTCATAACTATTATGGTGGGGTTTTTTTTTGGTGATAAGAACTTGACGGATATTATTTTCAAATGATATTGACTCATATTCATAAATGTTTTTCAAACGTTCGACACCACATAAAATGTGCTTGTTAAGGGAAAAATCATAAAAAATGAATCAAGCGTATGTTTGATTGAATCTAGCGTACATTTGATTTCAAAGGTAAATTATTTGTCATTGTATCAACTCTCGATAAACTTTAATATGTTGCTTTTAGTCATATTTGACAGGTAAATTCTTGAAACTCCGAATGTGGTCAATTTTCTCATGTACTGGTAAGGGGGGAACAACATAAATGGGTTAAAAGGTGATTTTGCTGAGTTAACGAGCAAAAACATTTCTGAAAATGAAGCGTTGACAGGGCCCTTAAACGCTTTGTTTATAAGCAACGTATGGATTTTTTGATGCAACCATTAGGTCCTATATATGAGTCAGTTATGTTTGTTTAAATGAGTTTGTGAAGCTCATTCAGACCTGTGTCAAAACATTAATAAGTAAATATTGTGTAATGTATTATGAAACACTTATAAATACGATATAAATAAAAGCATGTTTCGGCATATCACACAAACATTCTGTTGATAGCATTACCTTTCTTTTAACTACACCACGGTATTGCAGGCTAATATTTCATTGTTACACTGTTCTTAGTACCATCGACTGTGATTTATCACACAAAGTACAAGAATATAAATGCTAATGTAATTCACAGACATATAGTACCATTAGAAATAATGTTTATTTGGTGGATAAGAGTAGCTTCTGATAAATAAATAGATACAAAAATACAGTTTTATATATTATGTTTGTTCAATAATGCATCGTATAAGAAATGTGTTCAGAACATCAATACATTACAGCGGAAGCTTTTAGCGTTAAACTATTTTACGGTTCTTGTCATCTGCCTAATTCTAATTCTGTATAAATAAATTTCGACATCTCTTTATGTATATGTTTTAAAACAGATTTTGTATACAGCTGAGTTTTTACAGCTTCTAACTATAATAATAATACACAATAACATGAATTTGTTAAATTTAGAGGTGACATATGTAATGTGTTAAATATCAGGCAGGAACTTGTGTGAGTGCAATTAGCGGAAAGTCGCGTCATAAGATTTTGAATAAACATACTCTTAGATAAAACTTTGGAGCGGAGGTAAACTTTTGTTTTTATTTGAAACGCTTCATTGTATGCTCTCTGAAACCCAATAATGCAGAAATATACATTTACCATATTAGCCACTATCAAGCAACCTCACACTCAATTTGTTGCTGATTTTTGACAAGTTTAAATCGCCATTCTGAAAAAAATACGCATGCTATGAGGCTGAAACTTGCAGAGCATGTTAAAAGTATCATTTTCTTTTCGTTATATACAAAAACCTATGAAATTCCATTTTTTAGAGAAAAAAATGATTTTGATGTCCATTTTTGCCAAAATTCCGATTTTTCAACCTGAAAGACCTTTTTTGACGTCATAATCACGTAACGCCCTGGCCGAGTGTTGTGATCTTGGTATCGTTGGATAGGGTAGGACCATACTATTACAAGTTTATAGAGGATTTCGTTCAAAACATTTTGTGGGGGTTGTAACAACCCCCTTTGGTTAAACGTGTTACAAAAAAAGGCTTGGTTAGACGAGGGTTAAAAAAGTTCGTGCCTATTTGTGCTTATTAGCATTGGAATAGCAGGGTCGATTTAAATTTTTGCAGTGTATCGTAAAGGTAGACAAAAAAAACCCGTTAGTTCGCGTTTGATGCTGACGCGCAAAACCAAATGTTAGGTCCATTTGTTTAACATATTTTGGTAGCCATCTTGGTGGCTATTTTGAATTAAAAATATGTATATGACATAATTTGGAGTCAGATATACGAGGGTCATTCAAAAAGTTCTACCTGTTCTGTAAAAAGTAGCTACTTAAAAATTAGTACAAATATAGCTCGGAATGTCGTCTACATGTGGTCTAAAAATCATATCAATACTTATTCTAGATTTCTGCAGGTGATCTGAAAACCACTGTAAAATTTGGTACACCGGAAACGGTGAAATATCATATGACTTTGCACCTGAAATTACATGTGCAGCTAATTTTTATTGTTGTGCTTGTTTGTGTCCATTATTTTCAGTTTTGGTCAGTTTTTTTAATCATCCCGTACAATTGTATGTCCATTCTTATGTTTTATATAATATAATTTTTATTGTATAGCAATACTACATGGCTATATTATGACCTTTTTAATTTACTGTACCCGAGCCAGTTTTAAAAATGTTGCACATATTTTGACCGTTTCCGGTGTACCAAATCTTACCTTGGTTTTCAGGACACCTGCACAAATCTAGAAAAGGTATTAATTAGATTTTTTTACTATATGTAGACAACATTCTGGGATATAGTTGTGCCAATTTTCAAGTAGCTACCTTTAACAGAAGAAAAGTTATGATACAACAGGTAGAACTTTTTGAATGACCCTCGTATTTTGTACAGCTTCAGAAGACATTTCCCAATAATTCTTTAAATCATAAGTGTTTTATTATAAGATACTTTTAGGCCATTTTATTATGGGGTAGTGTTTCTAGCTCCCCCTTGTATTATGGCGGCCATTTTGGGAGCAATTTTGAATTTGAATTACAAACATGTGAATGTCATAATTTGGAGTCAAATGGATATTTTGTTACCCCACTGTCACTTATCATTCATTAATTAAATATGTATTATTATCTATGCCCTTTCAGTGTCGCACCGTCTGTGGTTCACTTAAATAGTTGTCAAGTTTGACCCCTGATAGGCAACCCCGTGATTTATGTTTATACCTGATGATGTTGCTTTAGGTTCATAAAACACTTTTAGATAGGACACATCTTGACAACTCCATGCTAGGTATGGCCATTGTGCCCCCTGGGTATACCGTACCATTATAAACTCAAGCAACAATAAAAATTGATGTTTTAAAAAAACAACGTTGTAACTTAACATTACACTCATTACCATGATTACAGATAGCTTAAAATGTCTTGTGATTATGCAATTATTAACATACAGTTGTGTCGGTGTCAACCGTTTGTTAACGGATATTTTGCTTTAAATAAAACGGAGTTTGCAATATAACTCATGCTTCAAATACGAGATAAAACATTTATCTCTTGATATATCTCAACGTATGGACTGCTATCATCACTGTTAGGCTTAACCGTCAAGTGCGTTTTCTTGGTCACATTCTTCAAATGACAGCCGATAAGTCATGATGTAGCTTTAATTAAAGTCACGGTATGAGAAGGTTTAATAATATCGGTCAGCTAATTTAGAAAAATAAATTAGTAGCATTTTGCTTTGACTTTTTAGTAAAATGTAGATATTTTGCAATTTAATATATAATTAAGCAAATATTTAATACATTATATCCAACAAATGTTAATACTATAATGTCAATATAATATTATTTTCTTGTAGCAATGTACAGTATATACTTTACCCGTCTTTCTTACGTTAATGACACTATTAAATGTAAATTACACTTTGTTAACCTAAAAACATACCATTGGTTATAACAATGCAGAATATAGTGGCGTATCCCTAAAACCAATATTTTAAAAAGATGTTTCTACATAAATAATCTTCTCAAATTTGTATAATTGACCCATTTCTATACAAATGTTCTAGTTTTTAGTGAGTTTCTATTTTATAGATTAATTCAAAACAGGAGATTCATTTCTTTTTTTAAAATTTACAACACTTCCATTGATATTACATCGAGTACACAAGAGAATTATCGAATTATTCATAATGTGTTTGATGCATATAGATCTATAGGAATTGTTGCAATGTAAAAATGGTATTATGAAAAAGAATTCACGTTACATATTATGTTTGAAATACATTCGTTTGATTTATCCTCTTCTTTTTTACTCGAGATTATTTTTCTGTTTATACATTTACGTCCTCTTGTAGATCAAGGGCGGAAGAATGGGTGTTTATCACCCCTTTTTAACTTGAAATTAACACGCACTTTAACAATCAACCGGCGGGTCGCGATTTTTCCCTTTCCCCTTTACGATATTATGCAGTGACATTTTTAATCGACCGTGCCTTTGATGTTTAACATGAATATTAACTAGTCGGAAAACTATTTTTAAAAGCCCTATAAAATCGAAAATATTGATCGATCTGGAAAACAAAACATGTTGCATATTTATGTGTAAATATAAAGCAGCTAGATTTTTCGAAATATGAGTGACATTTCATGCAATTTTACTGGCAAGTTATTTCACGCGATAAACCTTCATATCAATTCAGTGTAAAATATATATTTATGCCGATACGTTTATAGCAAAATTTAGACTTTTTGAAGTCCTGTGAAAATCTTTCTTTAAAATGTGATAAAACAAAATTAATGTAAGGGTCCCTTTGTTTACCTCTAAACATTAGAAATCCACACGTGAATGTTCCATACTACTGCGCATGCGTAACCAATTAGTTTAAATAGAATTAATATAATCTTGAATTCCCTTCGTAAACATTGTCAGATCTCTTGTCTAGTGGTTGCATAACTGGACTCCGAATCTGAAGATCGTGGGTTCGAGTCCCGTTATAGTTGTTTTGATAAATTTCCTTTTTTTAACTGTCACGAATGAAATTCTCGAGTTTTTGACATCATCATCATCATCCTTCGACTTCTGTCGAGATCCATGACACACATATTTGCCAACTATATTTATCACACATTGCACTTCCAAGTTCATTGAAGTTCAAGCCAGTTTCTCTACATATGGTATCAGGGTACGTTAAAGGTCTA
>JXSR01S074564.1:53799-65644 GCA_000969725.1 Ophiothrix spiculata | reverse complement strand
AAATATTTTAGTAGGAAAATTACTTGTAAAAATTGTAAGTTATTTCAGAGGTAATATTTGTAAGTTAATTCATTGATTTTGAGAAAAAAAAAAAATTTCAGCCATTTTTTGATGAAAACATTTTTCTCCTCTTTCAGTTGCTTCTAGTAAACAAAATGGAACTATAAAGGTGTCCTTTTAAAGCTATAACATTAAGAATACCGTACATGTAGCTAGCTATAGGCCTAACAGCAAGTTTTACTATTTTGTCATGGTTACAATGTTCTACCCCAAATTATTATTCCATAGTTAAGATATGGAAGAACAAGAGTACAAAACAGGATTGTTAAATACTGTACGGAATAAAATGTTTAAGTTTGTTGATGCGTCAATATTTCTTGAAATCGTTTTGGATACACAATTTATGTGATTTTTCCATGACAAATTTTCATCTATAATAATAATTCCCAAGAACTTGGTATTTGTAACTTTGTCGAGCAGCGTGTTATCCAACGTGATATGTAAGTTGTTTTTAATTCTATTTGTCATTTGAGATGTACCCAACGTCATAAAATTTGTTTTTGAAGCGTTGATAGACAATTTGAACCAATTTGAAACTTAATTAAGTTCTCTATTGACGATGTTGATTTTATCATAAATATTTTTGTCAGTAAATAAAATAGTGGTGTCATCGACAAAAAGAATAAAATCAAGTACATTAGATGCATGTGTTAAATCGTTTACGTATAATATAGATAAAAGGGGACCCAGAGTTGAGCCTTGTGGAACTCCACACTCAATACTTTTAGAGTCTGATGTACAGTTATTAAATACAATGAACTGTTTTCTATTAGAAAGGTAACTTTTAAACTATGCGAGAGCTATTCCACGGAATCCGTAGTATTCTAATTTATATATAGGAGAATGTTGTGGTCAATAGTATCAAATGCTTTTGATAGATCTAGAAATATGCCAATTGTTGTTTCATTGTTTTCTACAGCTTTATCCGCTTTATCTACAAGCTGGGCTTTGGCCATATATGTGGAGTGTTTTAGTCGAAAGCCGAATTGTTTGTCGTTCAGGATCCCATTTTTTTTTATATATTGTGCACATTTGTCAAAAACGATTCTTTCAAGTACTTTAGAAATACATGGTAAAAGTTATACAGGGCGGTAGTTGGAGAAAACAGTAGGGTCAGCCTTTTTAAATAAAGGAATAACCTTTGCTATCTTTAGCTTGTCTAGAAAAATGATAGATTAAATATAGCTGTTAAAGGTTTACTTATTTCATTACTAACTTTCTTGATAAGTTTTTTCCAACTTTTCATTGAAAATTAAAAAAAAATGCTCACAAAGATTGTTATTTGTTTTTATGGTTATCATACTTTTCAAATTGTGAAGAAGTTAATGGGCGATTTTCTCAAAACACCAACTTGTCAGTTACATTTTTTACCTTACATAACCAAACATGTTCTTATCTACGCATTATCTTGAGCTCTACTCTAAAAGCATTGACCCAGTGAGTATTTCCCCCGGGCTGAATGTAAAAGCACTTCTGTAATCCTTTAGATGACGCTACGAATGCAATATTTGTGACTTGTCATTTCGAAAGGTTCCGTAAGGTCGGCATAGTGTATTACGAGATACGGACCATTGAAAGTGAGCATAGTCAAAATCACGTCCAAGGTCGAATTTCGAAATTCATCAGAAACATTACCTTTGAAGTGTATTTTATCATATTAATCAGGTTCCAACATCCAAAACATAAGACTATTTAAAAACTTAGAAAAATATCTTTTCTCCATTCATGTTTCACCCGTACAGAAACATTAAGAATGGTTTTCTCAGAACTATTGTTTTCTGAATCATCCCGATGCCTTTTACCAATTTGGTTGTAACTTTGCAATCGAACATCCAATAACCAAAAGCAAGGTGTCCTTTGAAAGATAATCTTTCAGAAGAGACTGAAAAATCAATATTCATTTTGGAACCCTTAAGGTACCTTTCGATAAGACGGGTCACATTTGTCCATCTTGGTTAAAAAAACACAAATGACTGCAGAAAAAATGTTAGGTATTTATAAAAACAAAAATTACACAAACCCGGATGAAATTAGGAAAATCAAAGTTAAGAATTTCTTAATTTAACATCATAAAATTATCAGCTTTATATTACATACTACAATCTTTGTTCAAATTTGTTGGAGCAAAAATCATCCGTTAAAGAAAATGCATTTCCGTTCCCACGTTCTGCAATGTTTCTTTACATAACCAAACGCATTCTCTTATAATTTTTATTTATATTTTCTTATCTTCGCATTTGTAATAAGCTTTACTCTAAAAGCATTGGTTTGGTCATGGATATCTCCTTGCTGAGCGGTACCATTGTTTTGCTTAATCCTCTTCCCGAAGCTGCAAACTAGTAAACATTTCTTGTCTATCATTGATGTAATATGACAAAACGTTAAAATGGAGAATCCTTGAATTGTTTATAGATCCTAAATGTGCTGTCTGTTCTTAATTGAAACAAAAAACAAACAAACAAATAAACAAACAAATTTACACATGTAGTCCACGGCATCAAAGTGCAGTCGTAATCAGTAAACTCAAAGCTTTCACATGCAGCAGCATTTATGCTTTTATATTGTTACGTACTGGCTAGTAAAAGGGGGAAAAAACTGATGTGCAATATAATATAATTTTCAAACTTTATTATTTTCATTATTTTACGATCTAGGTTAATGTATTACTCTGTTCCATTTATCAACCATTTTGATATGTATTATACAGATGACAAATTGCAGATGATTAAGAACATCGCTAACAATATGTTTGTTGGAAAGTTACATTTCGATTATTATCAAAGGACGACCATTAATGTTTCGTACGCAAAGCGGATGCTTTTAACGATAACGTTTATGTAATATTCATGAAAGATTTTGGTACAATATAAAATAATAGTTGGTATAATTTTATTTGTGCCAAGTAACTATGTCCTAGTTGAATGTCCTGTGTTAAATTAGAAGTTGAAACATGACGGGAAATAGCAAAAAAATATTAATCGAAAAATGCATTACCCTTGTTTTACCCATGTCCCCAGCCATTTGAGTTCAATAGAGTGTGCCTGTTCAAATCCCCAGTTTGCCAATCGTAAACAAATTGTTCGATCTCAAACAATGAAAAAAACCAGGCTCTCAGTTTTAGTTCACTAAGTCTACTCTACTAATGTTTTAGGGGAACAATTAAAAACCAATTAACCGTACAATAATTCGTGATGACTCATCCAGAAAAGGGGAAATTTGCGACAGACCACTTTTCAAGAAACAGGTGAAAATAGGCGGCGAAAAATAAAGAAAATAATAAGAGTTTCCAGCAGATTTTCTATTGTAAAATTTGATCACCTTGATCATTTTAAACAAGTAAGGTGTCATTTTTTAGCTTAGAAAATGTTACAACAGATGAAATGAAAAAAATCAAAAATTTATATCATCTGCAAAGTTCCCCCTTTTGGGGTGAGCCATCACATATTTCCACATGACAGGCAAAGACCATTGACTTACCATTGACCCAATGTAATCCTTCATAATCCGTCGTCAATATTTTCTTTTGGTGGATATGAAATAGGTATGATTAATGTCTGATTCCTAACAAGGTCGTTGTTATAAGCGTACATCGGTTAAAATAGGCGGCGAAAAATAAAGAAAATAATAAGAGTTTCCAGCAGATTTTCTATTGTAAAATTTGATCGCCTTGATCATTTTCAACAAGTAAGGTGTCATTTTTTAGCTTAGAAAATGTTGCAACAGATGAAATGAAAAAATCAAAAATTGATATCATCTGCAAAGTCCCCCCTTAAAAGCGGTAAAAGTTTCAAATATCGCAATTTTACCCTGTTTTTTGCTTATAAAGAAGGGAAATGGTGTTTCTAAGATGTTCTGTAAGTTTTAGGTCCATACCATGCAGATATTTTTCAAAATGACGACTTAAAACTTTCCGAGGTGCCAACCAACCCTCCTTTACTTTCTACTTTGACGGGACACTTTGATCCCCCTGAATGTGGCACCTACGATTTTGCTTCGCAAAAATAACTGCAAAAGATGAACTTACAACTACCCAAATCCCCTAGGTCGTATTCTTTTGCGTTTTAATGAGGCAGGGAATCATTCGTTGGGGAGGGGGGATCCCCTAGGTAAGACAAGGGTTAACAGTCTACATTAGGCTCTAATTAAAAATATAAAACTTGGTAACATCTAGTCATTTGTTTTATTACAAAACCTTTTTGATTGCATATCGCCAATAATTCCAACAGATACGTTATCATTTTTCAATTGGTCAAGAAAGTGTAAGAATAATGAGGTAGATATATATGTTACCAAATATGTTCAATCAGGTTGACTTTGATGTTATATATGTCCAAAAAAGCCATATGGGCGCTTTCACGAAAAAGTGGACATGAAAGCACAAAACTGAAATTCATGTAAATAGTGAAATTTTTGAATCAAATTGAAGTTGAAACTCTATATTTTATGATTTTGAAGCTGAAAACATAAAATTACATGGTTTTGAATGTTAAATTTCAGATTATGCAAATGGGATATTTTTTCCCAAAATGGGGTGAATTATATCAAATTTCAATCATGCTTATTTTATCAACATAAATATGAAATATAATGATTTATCACATGGTTGTAAAGAAAAACGTATGGAAAAGTGTCCTAAATTGTTTATTTCATCATTGCGCGTCTCGTTATGGTTCAGCGGCTTTTCAAAATTTGCACTTTTATTTGTCCTTCCGTTACCATGAAAGTACTAAAAGTTCTTATAACTAAAAAAGTTTAAAAGTTTAAATATTATCAATTCATTTTCAAAGCATGTTTGGGTGGGCCTAAAATATCATACATTCAAAACCACTTTTGATATAACCCATTTTTAATTAAAGCTAATTAATATTTGTCCTTCCGTGACCAAATAATGGTCACGGAAGGACAGAATACGGTAAAGCAAGGACAAATTTTGTCAAAGTTGATGAGGTCACATGACATAAAATAGTATTTTGTCAAATTGATTTATTTGTTCAACCTGTAATCAAAGTAAGTGAAACAAACCATTGTATACCCCCACACTAAGAGCTTGTTCTTGATTTATTACACGGTTGCTCATATAGTTGGAATACAAATATTTTCACCACTTTTTTATGTAAAGGTTAATTTATAAGGAAAATATCTGGAAACTTATTTGCTTTTGGTTAGGATTTAATAGGTAATTTTGTTGGGCGTGAAGTGAAACTCCGAATGTGATCAATTTTCTCATGTACTGGTCAGGGGGTAACAACACAAATGGGTCAAAAGCGTGATTTTTAGGTCAAATTTGATTTGACCCCGCCTTCCTCAAGGTCACTCTAATACTCAAGTTGAGTGGTCACATGGAATGTTTATCTGTAATAGAGTAATAACCAGGATATTGAATGTCTTGATCACGCTTTACTGCACCAAAAGAATGCTTAGAAGCAAAGCACAAAATGATCCTTCAACGCCCCTCAATTTACAAAAATAGGGTTGTTGTAAACGTGGAATGGTCCCTTGAGTATTTGTGACATCTTAAACGATTTTAAGAGGATTTTAAGATGTCATATACCGCCAGAAACAATTCCACATTCACCATATCCCTATTTTTGTAAACTGTGTGGCGTTGAAGGATCATTTTGTGCTTTGCTTCCAAGCATCCTATTGCCGCAATTAAGCGTGACCAAGACATTGAATCACCTGTTTATCACTCTATTACAAATAATTATTCCATATAAACATACAATTTGAGTATTGAAGTGACCTTGACCAAGGCGGGGTCAAATCAAATTTGACCTAAAATCACGTTTTTGACCCATTTGTGTTGTTACCCCCTTACTAGTACAAGAGAAAATTCAATTTCACACCCAACAAGATTACCTATCAAATCTGATCAAAAGCAATAGTAAGTTTCCAGATATTTTCCTCATAAATTGACCTTTACATAAAAAAGTGGTGAAAATATTTTTATTCCAACTATATGAGCAACCGTGTAATAAATCAAGAACAAGCTCTTAGTGTGGGGGTATACAATGGTTTGTTTCACTTACTTTGATTACAGGTTGAACAAATAAATCAATTTGACAAAATACTATTTTATGTCATGTGACCTCATCAACTTTGACAAAATTTGTCCTTGCTTTACCGTATTTACATAAAAAAGTGGTAACAATATTTTTATTCTTGAATGAGATGGTCAATAATCACCAAATATTTATCAGGGTTTGTGCATTCCGACTTCACTTGAACATCTCTACAGCAATGAACAACACATGTAAATGAGCTGCTCTTACAAGCTTGACATCAACAGTATCCACTCGCAGTTTTGATATAGTTATCAACATTACAGACCCGGTGTAATGAAATACAGCGTCCGTGTGACTGAAATGTCATAGCTACTATTAAATTGTGTAGAACGTACTTGTATATGACCCGGACGCCTCATTATGAGGGACAATCAGTCTCATTACACCGGGACACAGGTTATTTGAGGTGGCAATTTATTATTATCGATTATGTTGTTCAATTGTGGCAAAAATGATGAGAAAAATGCCAAATATTCTTGACCTCACAAGCTTCATTAGCATATCTAATTTTGCTAGAAGATAACAGCATTTTGCTTCTGCATCTTAAAATGATTTGTTTATGAATAGCGCCATCTTTTTTGACATTAGCACATGAAATGTCTCCATTTCTATAGGGTCCAAACAACAGCAGGGGACAATGTGTATATTGATATCATGTTAATTTATACATGAAAGCCTTTGTACCTTTTAAACAATTCGGTTTACAAAGTTTTACATAGTGAATAGATAGGTATTTCCTTTGGTCCTTCCGTTACCGTCCTTCCGTGACCGAAGCCATAGTTAAATTTGGCTTTGTACTGTAAACACCGAAACTCGGATTTTCAAATTTAAAATATTAAAATGTAGCTAAGACGTCAGGGATTTAATAATGTGTGCTTAAAGATATATTCATTTATTAAACTCGCAGAGTTTTGGAAAAACATTGATATGCTGAAAAACCCATGTCCGATTTGATGTCCTTCCGTGACCGCCCTCATTAATATGCATAAGTCATAAACGAAAGTTGCAAATTAATTGTTTTTTGTGTATTATATGAGGTTTGGTGTAAACTATCTATTGAATGTTTCAAATTGACTAAACTGCAATCTGTTTTCATAACACGAGTGTTTGAAAATTGAAACATGCGTACGATTGTCCTTCCGTGACCGTGAAATTGCCCATATGTTACGATTGTGCCGCAACAAACACGTAATGTACATTTTTTACCCCTCCTAAAAATGAAATATTTAATTATGGTAAGTGCTTACTCATCGAGTGTAAACATTTAGTTGGTAAGTATTTAGGTTTGACCATTAACTTACAATTCAGAAGAGAATCATACTGATAAGTTATGACAGATACGTTAGCCTAAAAAGGCGGGAAAATAATGTGTATAAAAAGCAGGTGTTTTTAAAAGTCTCCCTTCATTATGTCTTCTTCAGAAACCATTAGAGTTTATGATTTTGTACGTTTTTCATGAGTTATTAGTAGTTAAAATTTAAAATTTTTATACCAAATATGAATGTTTTTTTTCCGATGAACAGTCTTTTAGGAGTAAAAGCGCCGTACGATGATTTCGTTATTTTGTCAAACTCTAATGATGATCAATCCATTATTGAAAATAATCGTTACAAACCAACTTGTTGAGACAAAGTTGACTATTTATTAAAATGGCATGATTTTATCTAGAATCCTTAATTCCTTCTAGTTGTTACGTCACATAGACTCTTGGAAGTTTACGATCCGTCTCTCTCTTTTTTAATTAGGTCTGAATTCTGTCTATAATGAAGATGACCTCCCGTTGTGACCTACGGTATTGTGGTCCGATGTCTACTTCCGTAATGAATTGAAAAAGTAGCATATATTTTATTTAAAAAAAAAATTGCTGACTAATGCGCCCTAAGTTAAATAATAAGTCCAGTAATTCCAATAATACAAAGGTCTAAAGTTGTTAAATTTCAACTTCTTATAACAAAAGTATTGTTATTTAGATCAAACTTATACTAAAGGTGAAAACATAGTCGGCCTCCAAACAAAATTTCGCTACCAAATATTTGGTCGTGACGTCAAAATGAGGAGTTACTCCAAATTAAATAACTTCAACACCGAGTTGAGACCAAATAAAATTTCGCACTAGATTGCACATGTATTGAATTGCCATATACATTGCACCAAATGTTTGTTACCGGTGTGAAAGTAATCGTAGTCCCCCTGAAATGGTAGTCCGCCTTCCATAGACCATAATGGAATAAAGCGTGAAACTGATGTTGCGTGAGAGTTGTTAGCCTATACTTTTCTGTACAACCCGGACAATAAGAACGGGGGACTTACATCCCTGCTACACCGGTTCATACTTTAAATTCGATGACAAATCTTTGGTGACGTCACGACCAAATGTTTAGTAGCGAAAATTTTGTTTGGAGGTCGACTATGTTTTGAGCCTATCTGATACTATCCATGATAGTTAACATATTTACATGTATAACGATTACAAGGTTATGTTTTATATTGATTTTGGTCATAATTAGTATTTTGCAAATAGCTTTTTAGCTCTATCCCCTGATATTCATCTATATATCTTTAATCTTTAATCTTTATAATCTTTATTTCCATAAAAACTGAACATATAAAAAATACATAAAAATTTACAAAACCAAAAAAAAAGTTAATATGGAGGAGAAGACAGGAGGGCCAATAAGGCCTGAAGTTGTCAACCCCTAAAAACAAAAAACACCAGACGTTCAAACAACAGGACGGGACAGGGACGAGGACAAGGACAAGGAAACGGGACAAGGACAGCTCAAAAAATTTACGTACTATATAAACTCCGTGGAGCATTTCAAAAATTTGAATCCTCGTAAACAATTTCCAAGTTCAATGACAATTATCATCTCAATGATCCAATTTTGTCAAAAAGTAGCTAAAGTTCCACCAATTCTACAGTTTTCAACTTTAAAACATTTAAGAACATTTAAACTAAATAAACGTTAAAAGGTTGAAAGATATTGTAAAATTGACCAAGATTGATTAAATTGTTCTAGTTTTCAAGCAAAATACTATTTTTAGATCAATTCGAAACAGGAGATCCATTTCATTATTGATGGTTTCAAACGCCTTCATATGTTAGGCTTGAGCTGCATGGCGCATAATACGCCAGGGAAATTTGGTGTAATTCACAAATATGAAAATGCTTTTTTAAAGTAAAATCTCAGAATTAAAAGGTTTATATATTCACTGCACGTAAACATGACACCAAGATACTCCTTTCATTTAACTACATACGGGACATATAATCAAAGCATTTGAACATTCTATTAATATTCATTTAACACTCGTCTCACGTCTTTCATTTATGTCAAACAAATTCAAATTCTAACGAAACCGATTAAAGCCGGTTGTTTTACTAGTATAATACCATGATAAAAGTAAATCCTATGTATGTTTCACGCAATTGATCTTGAGCTCCACCATAATTAAAAGGAATAGAAAGTAACGAATTTTAAGCTAAGCTTTTGGTTTGTTTATGAAAATACCGTTATGAGATATAATTCCCAATTTGCAAGAATTGTTACCCAATTAGCAGGATCATAACAAGTATAGGGCAAAAGAGAACACATCACAGTTTGTTTCCTGTAGCGCACACTCCCACACCAACAGTCCAACATACCTACCCCACACAATCATATTCACTTTTATCCATATAAAAAATCAAAGAACTGATGAGCAATGAGAAACCAGCAAATATACTATTGTGTATGTTTTTTTCACAGTATCATTCTTTTAATCATTAGTAAATTAAACATACAATAAAAAGTCATCCCAATTAAAAAAAAAGATATGATTAGCATTTTGTCGCCAGTAGAAAACTGTTAGGCCACAAAAAAGGAGTGGAAAAATAAGTTTGTTTCCTGTCTGAAAATTGCAATGCGGATTGCCCTTTTTATTTTTGTTTTTACAATCCTTGATTAAAATTTTTATACGTCCATACGTTGCTTTTGTTCCGCCATAACCATCTGTTTTGTTAAGGAGCGACGGGGCATCATGCGGTGCTGGTATGTTGCATGTTTTAACGATACAATAAATCAAATATTATACCAGCGTACATTGTATACTGACATTCCTCTTACAGCCTATTAAAATGGTAAATAAGAATTGTGTTAGAAATGTAATGTTTATTACCATTATATTTCTAACATAATTTTTAATGAAAGCAATCCCATTCTTTATGTAAATAATTGTCTGTATTTAGTGTTTATACCACAAAAAATGCAAATACACATCTGAAATCTCAAGGCTCAAAACACTAAGTATTATTGCCATTATGATGCTGCATCGGGTAAAGTAAACATATTTTAGGTCACTAATTACAATGGATGTAGGTGTTAGCTAAGAAGGGTTCCGAGATATAATTTTAAATAAAACAATTATAAAATTTATTTGTAACCATGAATTCAAAAATGTATCTACCACCTCTTTTGACTCTGTCAAAATGTGATTGAAGCATAATACCGTATTTTCCAACTATTTGGCAAGCTATGGCATTTTCGATGACAATTTTAAACGTGAAAATCTCTTGCAATGTGTACTGATTTACATCTAATCCATTATAAAACAGAAAAAGCAAAAACGTTTGTTTTACATTAGGCATACGGTGATGTGTATCAGTTTCTGGTTTTGTTATATATCGGTTATCTTGAAAAATCTGTTTTTCACTTCATCCATCACCGGCGGATAAAATGTTCGTGACTATATTGCCTGAACTGTATCAAATCAAACTAGAATAAATGTCATTTTGTTAAAAATCATGAAATATGTGATATTTACAAATAATGGCAACAGTGACAACAGTAATAAATGTACGTTAATATTTATAGATATATGTGTTAACTCCGATAGTCGGATCTTATGATTAATATTTGGTTTATGCTATGTTATATTCCTCATAATGCTAGGCAACAACACTTTCACATAGCACATGTTATGGTGATTGGGACATGACTTTTTAAGACTTTAATCAGCAAAAAGCTTGACATGAAAATAATCAAAACAATCTTCCAAGCACAATCTTTACGTGACTTTGACAAACTAATACTACAAGAAAACATGCATCCAGGGACGTTTAAACGAATTGAAGATGGGGATTTGTGAATAGGACATGACCTGACAATATGAACACTACATTAATGCTGTCCATTCTGAGCCACAACTCATCTCTTCATCATTATTATTTCTTTGTAATTCTCTAATGATTCGAGATCCTTGCTATACGATGATAAGCGGGTAATATTTGCATATTTGAATTAGAATGTTCTTGAAGAAGAATGGATTATAATGCTTATTTTAATATTATATAAATGGAATGTCAATATCACTTGCAAAACAATATCCCCATAATGACATTATTATAAAAGTTCATCAAACCACTGTATCTTCTTATACGGGAGCGTGCCGTTGTTGATTCGTGATGAATTCACAGTTGATATTCAAATAAGCGCGTTACGCACGGCACACGGAGGTGTGTTAACGCAGTACTAGTAAGTCGGCCCACTGTTCATGCGTCATTCGTGCGTCAGGAACTTGACAATGCTTGAGGACGTGTAAAGATTGGCGGTTGGGAACAGTTGAAAACGACAAAGCAACAAACATTTAAAACCTAGCATTTTGCTTTAGATTCTGCTAAATATTTTATGAAAATGAGTATCTATTAAATAAAAAACATTAAAAAATGTATTAATTCCTTT
>JXSR01S074562.1:67381-81868 GCA_000969725.1 Ophiothrix spiculata | reverse complement strand
CCAACAATTGGGTTGTTCATAGTTTAACCAACGCTAAAAAATTGCCCAACAGTATAACAGTGTGTGTAAAATAACAATGGAACTAAGGCATGATGTGCTTTAGCTTATTGCCGTCTCTTAGAATATTGATTATTAATTAGTTTTTAAGAGTTTGTTAATCAGACACTTCATGGAAATAGTAGCTCTTATAAGGGTCCTGCATGTCAATCCTTCGTTTTCTGGATTTTTTTCTCTGTAACTCAGCAACGGCTAATTTAATCCAAATAAAAGTATATATTTCTGGAGGCGGATTTGCATACTGAACATGATGGTGAGGTAATTTTGGACCAAAATGTGTAATTTTGGCCCTAAGGCCCAAAAATCATGTTTTTTGGCCCAAATTTTACAGGAAAGCTAACTAACTTTGCGACAAAACTCTTTTCAAGATACAGGTGAAAATAGGCAGCAAAAAATAAAGAAAATAAAAAGAATTTCCAGCAGATTTTCTGTTGTAAAATTTGATCGCCTTGATCAATTTCAACAAGTAAGGTGTTTTCTGCAACAGATACAATGAAAAAAATCGGGGTGAGCCATCACATATGTTTTATTGTTAATGATGATATTGTAAATAAAGTGATTTGATTTGATTTGATTTGATTTGATTTGACTTAAGGGGTAATTAAGTTTTTGGACAAAAACATTTCGGTCGAAAAGTACTTCACAATAAATGTTATTTGATGATGCAAAATATGCACGACTGTTCTCATTGAAATTTTCGAAATATGCAATGTTTATAAAAAACTTATTTCGAAAATTCCAAAATATTAACGTAGCTTTCCTGGATGATTAATGCTGTCTAGTCAAGAACATCGTCGATCATATGGTTGAGCAATAATGTGTCATTTTCTAGAACTACTACCATTAAAGTGTTTTTACTATTCTTGTAAAGTTTATTTTGAATAAACCGATTTATCATTTGAATAATAATGGCTCTGTATAAATACCCTTAATTTGAACGTGCAAGAAAATATCTACCTTAAGTTCTAACAAAATTATTTTAAGTTGGATGCTTTTGAAATTAAAATAAAACCAACTTAATGTGGGAGGATAACAACATAAGCCTAATGTCTAGATAAATATAATAATGAAAAGAAAAAAAATTGAAGGCCTACATTTAATATATGCAAAAACAAAATATAACAAACTCATCAAAAAGCAATTAACAAGAAACAGATGATCCACAAACGACGTTATTAAAACGGACCGTGTAAGAGCTTTCGGAAAGTATACTTCCTTTCTTCGGGTTTACATATAAACAAGTCATAATCAAATATATTTCCAAAAATAGTAAAATGTAGAACTTACCTTTCAAGGTGTTTGAAATGTTAGTTTAATAATATACATAAAACCAGAAAATTATAACCGGTGGTAACTATTTCTAATTCAATTAATCTCACACAATGTTTCTTTGTAACAGGAGGACGCACGGAACCCAATACCTTTTGTATGCCTTTCATACTGAAATTTGGCCTGTCGGAGATGAAAAATTGTAGAGTATCAAAGTCTGAGGTATACACATGATACAAGAGTTGATAAAAGCTGACAGATTCAGTTACGCATCTGTTCGAATTAAAGGACAAACAAACACAACTCACTAAATAGTAATACCAAGTATTTTATGTGCGATTACACTCATGTCGTGAATATATATACATATAGAGCGGAGTCGGGGGTTCATGAAAGCACCGAAATATGGACAACGTTTAGAAGTTCTTTTGAGTTACTACCGCCGTTTGTCACAAGTAATGAACACATAAAATGTGATTTCTTTTTGACGTTTAATTGGCATGCAGAGAAACGTGCGCTGCCGAAAATGGACAGGAGCCAAAATACAGTGTAGAATTATGCCTCTTTTTTTTCTGGAACAAAAGATGAATGCTGTTCATGTCACATCTTAAAATTCATGTTTGGTTGAAGAGATTCTAAAACTGTCTTTACTTAACCAAGATTAGAGAGCCCTTAAAGTTTATCTAAAATTCGAAAATGGATTAAAAAAAAAGAATACATAACTTTTAGAAAGAGGTTCGGGTGTCAAAATAAGAGTGGTATACTTTCAATTTTGTCTAAAAATGATTAAAGTCCTCTGTAAACCCTGATAAGCATCCTCGTTAAGGGATTTATGTTCTAAGACAAAGGATTTTAGGTTTAATATTGGTATTACCGTATTTTGCTTTGCGCATTTTTAAAGGTAAAACTAAAATAGTCAATCTAGACATTAGAGTGACAGTGACCATGCCATGGTGACGCAAATGACATGCTAATTACCTAATGCTAATACTTGTATACTAAAGAAATATGAAATTACAATTTCTCAAGTTATACGATGCTAACTTCTGTCATAAAGCTGATATTCGTGAATATTACCGTTCTTATCATTGGTTATAAAGTTGCGGCAACGCAAATCGAGTTGAAAAAAGCTGAACTTTCCATTGCGTTTTCATGTCATCGGCTGCCGCAGTCCGTTTGCGTTTTGAGTGTGAATTCATTTGCGGTGCCGTTTGAAGTGAAAATCATTGGAATCGCAACGCATAATTTGCGTTTTAATTATGAATTCAGCTTAACCGTTAAAGCTAAATCAATACTCGAAAAGATTAGAGGGAGAGAGGCTTCATCATAGAGCACTCTGCATTAGTGTACTTTATATATTTATACGAGCTACAGCAAAAATACAATAAAATGATGGCAAGTTTAGCTGGAGAAACAAACGGACTTGGCGCCCAGATCCAACCGATGATTTGAATTTGAAGTATGCACCTTGAAGCAAAATTTTTGCAATGACACATGACTCAGGTGTTATCAGAAGATGCCGGTGTGAGGTTCTCTTACCATATGGAAGTACTTCACTTGCTATCCATTTTAAAGTAGTTGCATGTTTATAAACCTAAATCCTTAAAAACACAAACATATGGAAGGTGAAAAGTACTAACAGTTTATCACACGGATTTGAAGAGGAATGGTAGAATAAAGAAGGTGGTTGGGATATTGTAAATATTGTATTGGAAGTCTGTCACCGGTGGATTAGGTTGACCCGATGAGGACGATCAACGAGTGACATGCATTCTTACCATCTTTTGTCATCATTTCCTATTTAGTTTAACCAATCAGAGAGTTGATTCGGGCAAAGTTCAAATCTGTAGTATATAACCTGCATATTTTTGTAGAATTTAAACACTTTGTTCTCGAAATAACTTCTAAGATGTCCTATCGTGTTTATTGATATTGGAAATGGTGTTATAATGTCATTCGGAAAGTTCAAACAACTAAGCGCACGTGTGGATTACTAGAGAAAATAATTAAGAAGCACATTTTGGTTCCCTTAAAAAGAACATTTGTATGCCCGTGATAGCTAAAAAAACAGCGACATTTTCGAAATAGTTTCTAGAGTATAAGACTCTTTGCGGGAACTGAAATGTAGAATATCAAGCATCACTGCATCTGTGATAAATAGGTATGTCATCAAACCACTATGACCTTTACAATTAGCCTTTACCATTCAGTGGCGTAGCCAACATAGGCAAGGGGGACAGACTGCCCCCTCCCCCCCTCACCTGACAAAACATCGAGCGGGAAATCGGAAAGGACAAGAAAAATGACAGAGCAGCTGCAAGACCGTGACTGCTAGACAGGAAACATGTGGAAAAGCAGTAAATTGATTGCTTGTCGTAACTGATGAACATTTCGAAAGTTTCAAATAAGTATTATCTTTCGATTTTATTTTACATAAATTTAATATTTGCCTTTTATAGATATTCCTAAAATTGTAAGTATAAAAATCGATAAAAAAAGTGCACATTATGATACAAAGAACCCTTTCTCATTTTCGGACTAGCGAACCTTAGGATTAACGAACCTTTTTAAATTTCGGACTAGCGGACCTTATTTCATTTTCGGACTAGCGAACCTCTTTTCAATTTCGGACTAGCGAACCCTATTTTCGGACTGATAGACCTGTTTCAAAATTCGGACTAGCGAACCATCAGGTATAGGAAAATACGCTTTCGGACTGGCGAACCTTATTTCATTTTCGGACTAGCGAACTTTCGAACTAGTGTGCTGTTACCGTTATTTCTTCAGGTTTCAACGTATAAATTAACTTTCAGAAAACAAAAACAAAACCTGATATTTACTTGAAACTTTCCAAATATTCACGAATTAAGTTAAACTACATGCCATATCGATATTAATAAAAACGGCATAACTTATTCCCTTCTACCTTGGGTCAGGTCTGAGGAACTTATTGAACGCCCCATGTGATAAAGCTATCTCCATCTTATAATACTACACATTTTCATTTCACGATAAAGATGAGAAAAGTTCACTTTTAAAGTATTCGGGAGACTTATACTTTAGTTTAAAGACCTAAAATATGCCACTAACCAATAAATTGGTACGGTCACTTTCATAAATGCCAGTACTGCTTAACATGCTTAATGGTGTAAGTTAGCATCGTAACTTGAGAAATAATGTGAGTTCATATTTCTTTAGTATGTATTATTACAGCATGTGATTTGAGACAACCTGTTTTCAAGTTGTAATTTTACGACAGCAGTTTAAAACATGCATGCTAATAACATTTAAATACATTTTCAATGTACTAATCTCTACCTAGCATGGTTATAATTCGGTTATTATATTTCAAAAATATCACTTGGTCAACTTTTGTCTTTAAACGTTTCTTTGGGATTTTATCAATGTTAAAACACAATCTGGTATGTTAAAATTGTTTGAAACAACAAACCATGTTTTAACTCGTTACTTACAGGTATTAAGCTTACAATTCTGAGACGAACCAATTTTTAAATGTATCTTCAGTAGATAGCAGCAATACCAAAACTATGATGCATGTACAAGTCAATCATATACATTTATCATTCAAATATTGCAACATAATTTCTCAACCATCAAGGTTAGATCATGATTACTGATATGTATGATAACGTTAATCCACATCATTCAATCCAAATCAATGCAAGTGATCTGATAAGTGTGACGCAAACTTTCATGTTCGATTTACAGGTATGATAAGAGATGGCGTTGATTAGATCATTTGGATTCGATAGATTCGCTGATTCTTATCAATATGAGCAATGTTGACACGTCAGAATAAAGCAAATACATTAAAAACGCCTTTCTTTCTTTGCTTTATATCTAGGCATATAACAAACATGGATTTAAGCCAACCAACAAAACCTGGTTTTGAAAACTGGCGTGATTTTTCTTTTACCAATGCTATCCATGTCTGACTTCATACTTCACACATGATAATTCTTTTGAATTCACCGCTTCTCCGCTCCCGGGCTTTTCGCTGTGACACAAGACGTAACGGCGGTTGCTTTTATCTCGGGAACATTTAACAAATACGTCTTTTCTTTTTCTAGTATTGACTATATTATTATATCTTGACGAATTTCATTGCTGAAACATCTTATTTGTAATCGAAATATATAAGAAATAAGGGTATTTGTTAGGACACTTTTAAGCCTTAAAGACATAAGAATTAGCGCTTTATAATGGTATAATCCACTAATATGATAATCGGTATACACTGATTTCTGTCAGCTTAAATTACTTGGAACCGACATGATAGAGGTGTAATTCGCAGCGACATGAGCTCGCCACAGGCCGCCACATTTTCGCTGTTGGACGCATTGACTTCTAATGATACCGTGCGCCGACGGGGACGCCATGATTGTCGCGAGCAGTCAGAAATGATCTGGGAAAATCGGAGAGTAAGCCAAGCATTTTTTACCGCGGGTAGCCGGAATGATGTCAAAGCGGTTCATACCTGGGCATCTGTATATATGTATACATACATGCGTCAAAAGACCCGACCGACAAAGTTAAAGAGACAGAATAACTGCTGGCCCAGAGAAGCGTGAGAGACTCAATAGGAGTGGAACGTTTTTCGGCAAATTGAGTACAGAAAATGACTGCGACAATCTGAAACAGACTTTAAGTCAGAGAAATCTATTTCTCTAATTATAGCAAAGTGAACAACAGATGGAAGACATAGTGTAGTCCTGGTCACACTTGCATCAGTCTGCCCTACAAAGTAAAAACGCAGTATGTGCACTTATTAAGCATAGCAGATACTTCCTATTAGCATACAATTTCACTTTAATAAATCCATTCCAATGCTAAAAAGTTGTATGTACATATTATGTTTGCTAGAGTAGATACTGCCTATAGTTATCATGGTTATTGAAGAGAATTGATCGTCTGCTCATTTGCCCAGGGTTTCTCCAAGGGAAAAAGAAGTAACTTGCAATGTACATACACATACTGCGTTTTTACTTTGTAGAGCGATTACCGAGGGCATCTCAAGTCGAAGAGGAGAGTATGTTTCTTGGCAGCTGGTATTAGCGGCACTCACCACATTTTTGACATACATTTAAGAATCAGGCATACCGTTCAAAAATAGATCAAAGTTATCCGATAATCCTGACCAACAATGTGTATTTTCAAAAATTGATCCAGATAATATATAACAACGGGGATTGAAACTTTGTACTGGTTCTAGAACTTTTAGCCTATCGAATCTGTATTAATGTTATCTACCTTCTCAATGTACATTTAACAACTAAATTATAGTTGTCACTGTAGATTTACGTTTTACCTCGAAATAATAATGCGAAAAGCAAAATAGTACCAAAACTTTAAATCCTTCATCTTTATAAAAACATACAGTTTGTCACTAGCATTTTTAGACAAACGTGACTACATATCACTCTGTCATGACGAAATAAAGGTTCTATATGTACATTTTGGTCCTCTCATCAGAACCTCTTTCTCTAAAAAGGGTCCTTTCATTTTGAAAACCAGAACCTTTTTGTTAAAAGATCCCTTTATCGAGGTTTTAGAAACCATTTTCGAATCTTTAGATAAGCTTTAATGGCTCTCCTTGTCCTTTAAGCACAAAGAGTATGTACAACCAAATGTCAATTTTGGGATTTTTTCAGAAAAAACACGAGGCATAATTTTACACTATATTTTGTAATACAATGCATGGCTCCAGTCTATTTTCGGCATCACATATTTCTCTGCATGCCATTTAACGTCAAAAAGAAAATCACAAATTAATGTCTTCATTATTTGTGACAGCCGGCGGTAGTAACTCAAAAGCTTTTTAAACGATTCAAGTTGTCCAGATTTAGGTGCTTTCATGAACCACCGACTCGACTCTTTATATTCATGATAATGTTTGCCCTCCAGTGGAAAAATTAAAATTTTGGGTCGGTCGGTCGGTTAATCTTTTTTTTTTTTTACTCTACACATATGATGTCATTCCATGGATTTTATCATGAATACCAAGCAATGCCGGGCTTAATCAAAAATTGCGGGTCATTATTTAGAGGAAATATGCATTTTATACTACTAAATGTGACTTCACACTGCTAAATATTACGTTTTACATCAAAAATATTGAGTTTTCATATTTTACATGTTTGAAGAAAAAAAAAATAAACTAAAATCGCGACCCTAATTTTTGGCATTTTTAGGGTCGGTCGCGGAGGGCAAACAAACATAATTTTTTTTTTGGCCTAAATCAAGTACTATATATCCGTATCCAAAACACTCGGTATCATTTGGCGAGTTTTATTAGTTGTCCCCTCTAACACAGCTGCCCTGTCCTGGATCTCTTAAGATCTTTCTTCTTCTCAGTGTCAATATTTCAATCTGCCATAATTCCTTGATGCTTTGACCTATATTGTCATCAAACTTGAACACAATAACGACGACCCCTCTCATTTATGTCACATGACATTTCGGGGGTCAAAGGGTCACGCAGGGGTCACAGAGGTCAAAAATGCGATTTTAAAGATTCAACTACAACAGAAAATGAGCGACTATGACGTAGTTTTGGCATACGCATTGTCTATACTCAGCGCACAGAAGTTGCTCGAAAAGGGAAAAAAATTGCGCGTTACTTCCGGGTCGAAATCGAAAATTATTTTTATAAATCATTACAAATCAGTATCTGCAAAGTGCAAGGTGGTATAATTATTCTACTTGCACAGATAGATTGGCAAAAATATACTGAACAAATCTAGGTGACCTTTGACCCCAAAGGTAAAAGTTCATAGGTCAAAGCTCAAATTCTCAAAATGCTCCGATTGACCTGAAATTTGATATGGATGTATTTCAGGGCACCCTGAGCAACATAAACACATTTTTAAAAAATCATCCGATGTCATTAAAGGTGTAGGTTCCGATCACATTCTCATCCCCCTGGGCTCACCCGGAAGTAGTATATTTTTGATACCATATCAAAGCCCATATTTTTCTGATTCTAAATCCAGAATTTCACCTCCATATTCTTTATACTTTCAGAGATATTGCATAAAATGTAAAATTATTGCTATACCTATTTTCTAATTCTAACAGCCTCATCCCTAGGGTTGCATACTTTCTTTTGCCTCTCAAGAGAAAACAAGAAGCACGCTGAGGTTAAATTTTCACAATTTGCGTTTCAGATGTCAAGGTCAATCAGTTAAAAGTAAATTACACACATACTAAGATAGGAACCTACACCTTTAAGGGGGTCTTAAGGGTGTCGAAAGGGGTCAAAGGTCAAATTCTCAAAATGCTCTACATGGATCTGAAATTTGATATGGATGTACTTTAGGACATCCTTCGCAACATAAATACATAGCAAAAATCCCCAGGGTTGCATACTTTCTTGCGATCTTGACTCTCTCCATGATAGGAGGGTTGAGCGAGCATTGCCGTAGGTTCGCTGAAGGGCTGCCTAAAAATGATAGGACTAAATGCCTTATCCCTCCTACAGGGTTTGAGAGTCATGGTCGCAGGTTACGCAACTCGCACAAACTGTCTAAACTGCGTACAAAAACCAAGCGTTTCCAAGACAGTCCAGTTCCATTTTTTATTGAATTGTTAAATGAGTGATCCTTTCCCTTTTTACAGCGACAGTGCAATATACGGGTTGATATTTCTCTGGTTCAATATGTGTGTTTTTGCAATATTGATCACCCTTCTTTTTGGCCTCAGTTTATATTCTTTTAAAGTTTAAATGTTTTTTATATTTCTATTTTGAGTATTTGTATACTTTGCTTGTCTTTTAAGTGTATTTTGTATAATATTACTACCAGTTTTATATATATAGTTCTATTGTATATTTGCATGTAATTTGACCTTTGGGTCACGATGTGCTTTTTAATAAATACCAAATGAAATGAAAATGAAATCTCCCGAGGTCATGAAGGGGGTCTTAAAGGGAGGAGTCAAAGGTCAAATCTCAAAATGCTCTAATTGACCTGAAATTTGATATATATGTACTTTAAGACATCCTGAACAAAATAAACATTATTCTACTTGCACGGACACTGACAGTCATCAATATGAACATCAACTTTCCATGACACAGATTTTATTAAAATTTTAGGAACTACCGCACTTCCAACTATAAACTTATATCCTTAACTATTCTGGCTACACTTTAATACATGAAAAAATATTTATGCTCTAAATTTTTCAGTTGCCGGCGACACAACAATTATACACTGTTTCAATCAACTCTCAAAATCAACCACTTCTCCTCTGATCTAACAAAACATTTTTAGTGAAGCTATCGTGTTTTTTTCAAAAAAATTCTGAAAAATCAGCAGTTCCTAACAAACATGTCAAAGCTTGTCAACTCTGTGACTAAGTATTATACTTAATATACTTAATAACTTTTATAATAACTCGGAGTTTGATACTCTACAAGTTTCCGACCTGTGAATCTCAGTACGACAGACATACAAATGGTATCGGGTCCTATGTGCGTCTTCAGTTACAAAGAAACGTTGCGTGAGACTAACTGAATTATAGTAACAGTTACTATATACAATTTTCTGCGGTAACTGGTTTTGTGTATATAATTCAGCTTACATTTCAAACACCTTAAAGCGCTGATTGATCAACTTTGGTCACTTGATAAACCTGATTCCGCACACCTCAAATATTCTGTAGATGGTTTGACACCGATGCCCTGTCATCTACTTTAGGTGGTTTGATAAATCCAATTGATCCTTTCTGTAGATTTTTATTCTGTACTCTCAGATCTACTGAAAATTGTTTGTGTTTGATTTTCAACCCTCGTATGTTTACCGTAGACTACCAAACAAACCCTAAACTTAACTGAAGGTAGTATGTTACTAACCCCTTATATCTACTAATTACCAATTCTTCATAAATGTGACGTAGATAGTTTGAAAACAACTCCTCGTATCTACGCTCGGATCGGTTTCTACTTTGTTTGAAAACATCAGAACTTGCACGGGTAAAGTTATAGTTACATTTGGAGTCCATATCTTGCATATTTTTTGAAGATATATAGATATTTAGATAGATGCTTCAGCATAGAGCACTCTGCATGAGGATCATTGTAAGCTATGATACACGAGCTACAGCAAAAATAAAAGAAGTTAATGCCCAATTCAATTGACAAAAGTATGATTGCTATTAAAACCATCTCAGATAAGTGAGCATATATATTCTCTTGAAAATATATTTTACATTGAATTCCTTCAACGGCTCATTTTAGAAAGAAAAACCCGGTATCTGTAATTTGCCTACTGCATTCTGGCATACTGCATTCTTTTGTTGTGAATCATCAACAATTGGCCAAAAATATGAAAGTAACGTTTATGTGACACCGTGATAATAATAAGTTTATTTAGTCCAACTAAATTTGTAGCTCTCCCAGGATGCTCTTTGACATTGCAGTGGCTGGCCTACATATCAAGAATAAGCATATCATCATTTATCACAGAAAGTTCAGTCAGTAGGTTGTACCAAATTCTCACTTTTTAAGGGTGAATAGGCCTATTATCATTGGAATTGTAAGTTATTTTTTACCTATTTGTACTTTTTAAATATTAATATGACCTGATATCTTAGCTTTTTCTCTCTCTTTGCCTAAAGTTTAAATTGGATTTACAATTTTTATGTTACCAGTATTATATATACAACTAACATGACTAAAGTGACCCAGGCTTAAACATAATATATGGATGTAGTTGAAATAACTAAAATATTCAACTTTCTTGAACATTTACTGCTCAATGATTCCTTAAAGTTTGTTTTCACCTGTATGAACTTCTGCTCCAGAAATAAGGAATTCCCTTATGGAATAAGGGTCATTGAAATGTTACTTCATATTAGACTATTAACCATATATATGCTACTATACATGAGCTGTGTTTAAAAATCTAAAATCAAAAATGTTGATCGGACTTCCAAACAACCCAAAATATGTGATATTTTGAATAATATGAATCATATTTAACCAGACAATTCACTTTTATGAAGAATTCAGCCTTAAGTATTAAACATTTAGTAAACTATTTCAATGAACATCACTGGGTGTTGTGAAACTTAGCACCTCAGCAATAATTCCTCTGGCCCTGAATATTGATATGTGGAACCCATAAACACACATTTTATTATTTTTGGCCAATAGTATGCAGTAGGCAGAAGGTAGAATGCAAATTACAGATACCGAAGAAAAACCGGGCATTGCACATAAACCAATTTAAAGCATTGAAGTGTTGAGTGTTCTTTAAGCAAAATGATTGCACATGGCCCAGGTGTTGTCAAAAGATGCCGGTTCTCTCTTGCCATATGGAAGTACTTCAGTTGCTATCCATTTTAAAGTAGTTGCCTGTTTATAAACCTAAATCCTTAAAAACACAAACATACGGAAGGTGAAAAGTACTAACAACTTATCACACGGATTTGAAGAGGAATGAGAGAATAAAGAAAGTGGTTGGGATATTGTAAATATTGTATTGGAAGTCTGTCACCGGTGGATTAGGTTGACCCGATGAGGACGATCAATGAATGACATGCATTCTTACCATCTTTTGTCATCATTTCCTCCTTTGTTTTAGCCAATCAGAGAGCAAATATGTAGTCTTTAACTTGCATATTTGGGTAGACTTTGTTCTCGAAATAAATAAGTTCTAAGATGTCTTATCGTGTTTATTATGATTGTAAATTATATTATAATGTCATTCGAAAAAATCAAACAATATGCGCGTGTAGGGATTATCAAAGAAAATAATAAAGAAACACATTTTGGTTCTCTTTAAAGGAACATTTGCATGCTAGTAGTTAGCTAGTAGTCATGTGATAGCTAAATAAACGGTGTATTTGTAATAAAAGTCACCAAACTACTACAGAACCTTTACAATTAGCCATTACCATTATTGCATAATACCTTTCCGATCTGGCCTATTTTGTTTCATTTTTAGTTTTTAGTCAAGCTCGATACCAAAATCAAGCTCATTATCATGATAAGCATTGCATAACAAAAGTACTCATTATGATACCAAGAACCCCCACATTCATATCCTCCCTGATATTTCTGAAATATTAAATCTGTAGTCATATTTCCTTTCATGCATGATATTTAAAGGAGTAACATTCGCGAGTGTTGACACCTATAATAAGTTCATTTGATGTAGCATTTGGAAGAAAGATTTTCAGATTATTGCATGTCGGGTATACGTTCTGTTATTTCTGCAGTTTTCAACGTAAGAAATCAACCCCTAGAAACCTCAAACTTGTAAGTTTTAAGTTTCGGGGAAAAAAACCCCGAAATCTGATATTTACTTGAAACTTTCCAAATATTCATCACAAGTTGAACTACATTATGCCATATTAATAAAAACGGCATTATAATCTCCTTCAGGTCAGGCACTTGTAATTTGAACATCTCTCATCTTACTACACTACACTCTTAAAAAGGAAGGATCAAATTGATCCCATAAAGTATCAAATATGAGCTTACCCTTTTTGGGATCAATTTTGATCCAAAATTCTCCTCAAAGTTGATCCTTTTCGGATCAAATACACTCCTTTTTGATCCAAAAAGGATCAAATTTGAGGAGAATTTGGATCAAAATTGATCCCAAAAAGGGTAAGCTCATATTTGATACTTTATGGGATCAAATTTGATCCTTTCTTTTTAAGAGTGTATGATTCGGGAGACTTATGCTTTTAGTTTAAAGGAACCTGGTCCGATTGCCGCAACTTTTTTTTCAAACTTTTCGAGATTGTGGTATTAAAATGTTGCTCATATTTATCTCACAACCCATTTGAAATTTTACGGCTGAGTTATGTTCGGTTTTGGAAATATATAAGTTTTTTTACATATGAAAATGTGTCTGATTTCGATTGTGGTAACCATAATTAATTTTAGGTATAGGCGGTTCTATAAAAACACAAATTTGCCCATAAAATCAAAACGCTTTGACCGATTCAGCTGAAATTTGAAATTTAGACTGCTTGAGTGGTCATCTTTCATATGACATTGAAAACTAAAATTTGAAAAATCGGACCAAGCTCCTTTAAAGACCTAAAATATGCCCATGACCAATGATAAGAACGGTAATATTCACGAATATCAGGTTTATAGCAGAAGTTAGCATCGTATAACTCGAGAAATTGTAATTTCATATTTCTTTAGTATATAAAAGTATTAGCATGTCATTTGCGTCACCATGGCATGGTCACTGTCACCACTTTAATATCTAGACTGACTTTTTTTAGTTTTACCTTTAAAAATGCGCAAAGCAAAATACGGCAATACCAATAACCTAAAAACCTTCGTCTTAGAACATAAATCCGTTAACGAGGATGCTTATCAAGGTTTACAGAGGACTTTAATCATTTTTAGACACAATTGAAAGTATACCACTCTAAATTTGGACACCGGAACCTCTTTCTAAAAGTTAAGTATTCTTTTTTAAACCATTTTCGAATTTTTTGATAAACTTTAAGGGCTCTCTTCACAGAAAATAATAAGTGAGTCAAACTTGTTAAAGTGAGTCAATTTGTCTCTGTAGTGACTCACTTCAGCCAAAGTTTGACAAGTTTGACTCACTTATTATTTTTTGTGTTGGTTTAGTAAAGACAACTCTTCAACCAAACATGATTTTTTAGATGGGACATGAACAGCATTCATCTTTTGTTCCAGAAAAAAATGCGGCATAATTCTACATTTTGGCTCCTGTCCATTTTCGGCAGCGCAAGTTTCTCTGCATGCCAATTAAACGTCAAAAAGAAATCACGTTTTATGTATTCATTATTTGTGACAGACGGCGGTAGAAACTCAAAAGAACTCCTAAACGTTGTCCATATTTCGGTGCTTTCATGAACCGTGTAACCAGATCTAAAATACTTGGTATTACTATTAAGTGAGTTTTGTTTGTCCTTTGATTCGAACAGATGCGTAACTGAATCTGTCCGCTTTTATCAACTCTTGTATCATGTGTATACCTCAGACTTTGATACTCTACAATGTTTCATCTCCGACTGGCGAATTTCAGTATGAAAGTATGGCAGACCACAGGCGTCAAAAAACGTCCAGTTTTTAAAAAAGACGTTCAGTTTAAAAAAAGGACGTCCAGTTTTAGAAAACTAACGTCCAGTTTGAAAAAA
>JXSR01S074562.1:34489-44718 GCA_000969725.1 Ophiothrix spiculata | reverse complement strand
CCTCTTTGGCCTTCCAGCCTACTCCTCCATATGTTTTTAAAATTTTGTTTGTGTTGTTTTGCTGTAAATCCTTGGTTTCTTTTTATATGGAAATAATAAATATGAAATATGAAATATGAAATATTTCACAAATGACATCCCGACCTTTTCACTCATTTTCGATTTCAGCCGCCGGTATCTCAAAATCGACTTTGTGAAAATATGTGGCTTTTCGTTGTACCGCGCCACATATGTCATTGCTATAGTCAGACATCTGATCACGGCATTTGTCTTTTTTGGTAAAAAAACAAATCAATTATGTTCAGCACCTGTTATCCAAAAACTTGCTGTATTATGCATAATATTAGTTCGCCTACATTTGCATATTGATGTTTGAATATGATATTGCTGAACAAAATCAACATGAGTGATTTTATAATTACAAAAACCGATATTAACATCCTGTATGTTTAACACTATTCCTAAAGGATTGAGTTCATATGGCTAAGTTTGACCCAAAAATGTCAGGATTTGCAACGTTAGCTCAAAGGTTTTGACCAGAAAGTAACATTAAGATTTTATGCTTATAAGAAAGACTAAAGCTCAAAATTTAATTATTTTGACTCGACCTACCTTTGACCTCTGACACAGCAAAGTGTCCAAAATAACTAATTCTCAAGCATAACCAATTTGGTCGACGACCTATTGACCTAAACCCTACAATTCAATCACTTCAAATGATCCAATTTCGTTAAAACTTGGGTAGGTTGAACTACAAAGACTAACAATGAAATTATGTATTTCATTCAAAATTTACAATGCCATTAAATGTCTCTGTGAATAATGAATATGCGAGGTAGTGCATGCATTTTTACACACCTATTTTCTGTTTCTGAAAATGACATCAAATGTCGACTACTTTTTAATCAAAATTAATTATAATGACGAAAAAGAATTTCATCGTACTCAGTTAAGCATACATACGTTTATGGCTCATTCTTCGATAAACCGTGCAACTTTGGTTAGAGAAATGTTGAAATTTCGACTACTAATAACTCATGAAAAACATACAAAATCATAAACTCTTATGGTTTCTGAGGAAGAAAAAGTGCATGGGAGATGTTTAAAAAATACTTGATTTTTTAACCATTGTATTCCCTATTCCTAAACTTTGTATCTGTCGTTTCGTATCTGTTGGAATCTTTTTTTTAATATTCATTATTGAGAAAATTAGTTTTCTTACAAACTTGATCTTTACACTAAATTAGGACCTTTACACATACTACACTGTGGTGTAGTATTTTGCTCATAGTGTACCGCGTTTTGTGAGAATGCCGCAAAATATGCGTTTCGTATCTGTCGCGACGTGACAGTCACATAGGTTTTTTTTGGTATTATTATCCTTGTAAATCATTACTGTAAATATATAATTCTATATAACATATATGTTTTTCAACACTGAAGTTTACTTGATAAACCTAATCAGGAATCATCCACCAACAAATTCACTTTCACACTTTGTTATCGATTTTAGAATCTGCTTCGTATCTGTTTGCAATATTGGCGACATGCTTTAAAAAGCTCTTATGCCATATCAAATACTTAATATAATTAAACTTTATATGTCATTATCAATACCTATTACGGATGGTTAAAAAGCGTGCATTGCGTTTGATATGCCCGAATATTTTAGGAACGGGGGCACATAAAACATAAAAAGTATGGCTGGCGACATGGGGAAAAGTAACGATTTTGCATTTTCAGATTAATCGTTATCTACTTTCCTGGAATGATAAATTGTTTAGCTTCACATATGTTACTAATGTGACTCTAATGTATCACCTAAACCACTCAAATCATTTGTAATAGGTTTAACAACGTTAAACAAGCAACACGAACATGAGCGACACCAAAACGGCAAAGTTGCACACTTTATCGGAGAATAAGCCTTATATAGACGGGTTAATGACAAAAATAAACCATATTCCTGCCAAAGGTTGATTTCTGCGTCGAAAAATACTACATGGAAATTTGGCAGATTTTAGTATAAGACGTGTCAGTTTCATGTATTGTTAAGGAATTATTTCTCTGAAAATTGTATAAATCAAGACGAAACTTAAGATACACATTTTACATTACTTTTTTTCTCACATCTCAATACCACATGCTTATTAAAGTGCTCTTATGGCAGAGTACCAGGTGTGCACGTATTTTGATGTGACTGGTCTACGCAGTGATAATAATCCTGACAGGCCAATGGCTACATGGCCAAAAAAGGGTGAATCGGGCTTGTTTTTGAGGATTGGAGGGTGATGAATCATATAACATCTTTTAGGTTACAAAAACAGCTATTTTTTAAAAAATATGTTTTTCCAGGACATATAGCGTTTCATTAAGTTTCTTCTAGTTTTGAACTGAATTAAACATATATCAACGTTCGAATGAATTAGAAAGAACACAGTAAGTTTTATTGTCTGATCACATTCTCGTCCACTAGGGCTCAACTAGAAGTAGTATATTTTTGATGTCAAATTGAAGCTCATATTTTTCTATTATCTTTCTAATAGGAGGCAGTATGTATCTTACAACAAAATAAATTCATCATATGAACAAACTACTTGCGGTGTTCCTCAGGGTTCGATATTGGGACCCTTGCTCTTCATAATTTATATGAATGATATTTGTTCTACATCAAATTTTCTTAAGTTTATTTTATTTGCAGACGATACAACCGTATACGACCCTAATAATGATATCAATGCATTGTATAATACTGTTAACAAGGAAATACAGGAAGTGAATAACTGGTTTAAATGCAACAAATTATCTCTAAATGCATCTAAAACAAATTTAATGATCATAGGAACAGCCTATAAGACAAAACAATGTAAAACAGAAAAACAAATAATCTTAGATGGATGCAAACTAACTAAAGTTTCTTCGGCAAAGTTTCTTGGGATTACCATTGATGAAAATTTGACATGGAAACATCATATTAATAATATTTGTAAAGAGGTTCTAGAAATATTGGCGTTTTAAACAAAGTTAAGCACTTCTTGCCTAAAACAGCGTTATATAAACTTTATTGTACATTAATATGTGTACCGCCGCGGCAAAAGGGTCCAGTTGTCGGCTCGTACATGTTGCTCCTTGTAGCATATCTAATGTATGGTATTTGTATACATCAGATATGCTACAATGAGCTACATGTAGGAGTCGACAACTGGACCCTTTTGCCGCGGCGGTACACATATGCCTTATCTTAATTATGGTATCTTACTTTGGGACAGTGCCTCTAAAGAATGTCTTACTAAAGTGAGAGCCTTAAGGATCGTGTCAATGAGCTCATACTTAACTTAAGCCATACAAAGCCACTTTTTGACAAGTTTAATACCTTAAATATTTTCGATCTCTATGAAAAATAACTTGGCATAAATTAATCATGTATAGGTATCCACATTGTTTACTACCAAAATCATTTCATAATCTGTTTGTAAATTAAGAAAGTATTCATGACTATAACACAAGAAATAAGAAAAAATATCGTATCGATATCCACAAATCAAAATCAGTTTTGACAAATGGGCCAAAATTATGGAACTCGTTACTACGTGATTTAAGAATGGCTACAAGCGTCACAGTGTTCAAAGATACTGTCTTAATTTATTTTAAAAATAGACAATAAGCAAATCTAAAGTTCTCAATATTATATCGCGTATTCCAAAATAGAATTTACGGCTAGGTTCTTTTATTTCGAGAGGTCTGCACAATTATGAAATATAGTACATATTATAATGAGCTGCAAAAACCGAATATAATTTCCAGATCTCGTTAAATATCGAGATCAATTGTAGTCGCGATCATTTTTTAGAACCCGATTTTGTAATCAAAATTGTTGTTAATGGTGACTTTGAACACCTATATAGCCACCTATAATGTATTGAAGAGTAAGGAAAGAAGAATTAATGTGACAGCAATTTTTCAAATAAAAATAATCAATTTCTAACGAACGCATGGCGACGAATTGACGACCGTTAATGTTTTAAATGTTGATGCCCAAAACAGAACATTCCATTTCCATCAATATATTCATAAAGCTACAAAAAGTCAAAATTCGAATAAAAATAGAACACGATTTGCGCAATTCTACCGAAAATCGACTTGTGGAAGATATGTTATTTCGCTATCACTCTTCCGTCATATTTGTAACCAATTATGTATTGCGAATTTATGCAAAATATAAATACTGCGCATGCTAAAAACATCAATCGCGCAATGCATGTAAAAAGCATGAGAATGATTTTGTAACTAAAATGATAGCAGATGTCAATGCGGATCTAAATTGTTTCAATTTATGAAAAACAACAAAATCGATTGTTGACACCTGTTGTTTGATATTATCATTAAAGTCAGCATAATTTCATCAAAATAACTAACATATACCTGCCCAAAAGCCAATCAGATGATAATTTTCGTGTCAAAAATATGAATTAACCAATAGAAAATCTACATCATCATGCAAGTTATGCATGATATAGGTGACATACCATTACTTTTATCCTGTAACAAATTGTTATATTATTTGCCACGTCTATATGCAAAGACAGTATTACATTGTGATTCTATTAAGAGGAGTACTTTCTATTTTCGGAAGTAAAAAACCGTTGAAAAAATAACAGAAAGTGGATAAGATCACTTTTGTGGAGAGAGGAGATCGAGGAGGAAGCATCATGGGCTGGGCGCAGGTTTTCGTCGCCGTTTTAGGTCTACTGGAGATATCAGGAGTGACGAGCCATGAGTAAGTTGACTTTGTCAAAGCTTTTGATAGTATTAATTTTCTTAACCCTTTCGGACCCAAATTAATTGTCAAGTTCCAATTTCGAGGTTTCACCTTCTCAAGTATATTTCATGATAACTATCATGGTATGCATGTTATGCTAAATCTCTTTTCCTGACGTCTTAGAGGACATTACAAGCTTTAAAGTGACACAAAATATGATACTATAGGTTGTTTCATTTCGAAGATACAAACATTTTTGTTATTGTATTTTCAAGTATTTCTTTATTCGAAAGATGATATAATATGTTAATATGAATGTGTTAATTAGAATCATATAACTGATAAAGAGACATTATCATCATCAGTAAGATCGTGATGGATGCTATCGTTAAGTTACATATACATACATACTATTTTTTATAGTGCGCTTATTCTTAAACAAGGTCTAAGCGCATTAACAATGCATTCTTAAAATTACAATAATAAATACAATACACACAAATATATGTTAGTCAACCCTCAGGGTGGAAACCCTAAGAGCTTACAATATAATAGGTGATATTAAGAAATAAATACAAGACTAAGATTATGTTACAAGACTAAGATTAAGTTATGGATGATGAGTAAATGTTGCTCCCGGTGTTGCTCTTGGAATCTTCTAATATTTCCTCAATTAATTTGTTTGTTTGTACGAAACCCGTATGATATAATATGAATGTGAATGTGTTAATTAGAATCATATAACTTATAAAGAGCCATAATCCTCATCAGTAAGATCGTAGTGGATGCTATCGTTAAGTTACGGATGATGAGTAAATATTGCTCCCGGTGTTGCTCTTGGAAGCTTCTGATATTTCCTTAATTAATTAGTTTGTTTGTTCATAACCCGTAAACTTTTTGTACTTCACATCATGAATGTTGTTTTGAATACTTAAAATTTGGTAAATGTACAAATCTTCCCATGAATGCTTTTGATTTAGAATTTCAATAAAATTCAGCATTTTTTAAAGAATATTCTCATACTACAATAACATTAAGTGTGCATGGTATCATTAATTCATTTGTAATCAGCAGTAATTTTTATTGTTCCATCAACAAGCACTATACAACAATATTTTAAAAAAATTACCAAATATGAATGAGTTCTATGGACATGATATAAATGTTGATATTCTTTAATTCATTTACAGCTAATTTTCAAAATTCATTCTGTTTAAAACAAAAAGCGTAATACATTAAGAAAAAATGCTAACATTTTTGCTAGCGACGAGTCAATTACAAATAACAATTTACATTAACAAACTATAAAACTCATATTAACTTCAGTGACTGGTATCACCGATATTGATATACTGAGTTGCGTATAATCATCCACATATTCTAAGACGTGCATTTCACCATAATACCTGTTTTTGGTTTTCAACGTAAATAATAACAAAAATTTAAGTGTTTTAATATAGCAAATAAATAATGTGATCATTCTAACATACAATATTTTGTGATTCAGTGGATCACTTGAAAACTTGCTGTAAAAATTCTCATCAAATGCTGTGACAGATTTTATTGAAATATCTTAGGTAGATAACATGATTTACTTTACTCATAGGTACATTCAGGGGCGTCTGAATCATGTTGGCCATGTGGACTTTGACCGCACCACTTTTCAGCCAGTAAAAAGAAAAAAATATTTTAGTTTGATGCGTTTTAGTATAGTCCCAGCATAAATAACCACAATATAGCAATGTAAAAATCAGTTTTTAGTAACTGTTGTTTACTTGGGCTTAGTTGTTTGCTTATTTTTGATAACTAAAGGGCCACAGGCCGCACCACTTTTATTTTCCTTCCGACGCTCCTTGGTACATTCAAAATATCTTGCTTGATACTTTGAAGCTTTAATTAAATTAAAAGAAAAAATGGCATTATCCAAATATGAATAAACCTCACTCCCTTCTTGTGATAATAAATAACATGTCATGTTAGTTGATTTGATCACTGATGTAATGTATAATTTTTGGTCTTGCAAGCTTTTACAATCTACAGATGATGGTACAATAGTTTTATCATGTGATTGTTTTCGTTATCCCAACGCCGCATTTGGTTCTGTTTACTACCTAAGGCGTTTGAACCATCATTATCAATTGTGAAATGTACAGACAACAGATGTCATAAAGGAGGTGATATTTTCTTAATGCAATTATTTATTAACTATAAACACTGTGATTAGCAAATCACACATTTAGCTAGTTCAAATGTTCTGTCCGTTATCTCATTAAAGGCTAAAGGATTTTGTTAACTAAATCGTAAATGACAATAGAAGTATCGAATTAATTTTACCGCACAAAAGAGGCCTGTCAATCAAAGTATAGGATAGGCTATTGTCTTCGACGAAAAGCATAACGCCTAGAGATTTTTGGTTGTGCTTTATTTCGTGTAAACACAAAAGGACTGTCAAGGATTGCAATTTCTCAAGTGGGGATTATCTATACTGATTGACTCCAGTGAATAGAATAAGTAATGGGTTAACAAAATATTTAACTACGGATTACAAAATGCATTGTTATGCACGGACAGAACATTTGAACTGACGAAATGTGTGCCAATAAAAACTGCAAGATTGGAAAACAAAAACTTTAAAAATAAAAGCGAACAAATTTTATCATCAATTTACCATTAATATTAACAAAGAGCTTTTTCCCTTCATTATCCTTTTTATTTCATTCGATTTGGACATTCCTGTCCGGAGATACAGCGAATTTAAAATGGAGCACAAATTTCAATCTGGTCCAACATTTTGTGTAGCTTAAAACGGATTGTTCATTAATTACTTTTATTTAAAACTCTAGGTCAGTACTGCTCTAGGTGATCAATTTATCAGAATTATTATCAATAATGAAATACTTCTCAGAAGAAAAGGTGCTATTAAGAATCTTTGTTTGTCCTCTATATAGAACCGTTTCGTCTAAAAGGTTCTTACAAGAACCTTTGATGGTTCTTTGTAGAACCTATAAAAATGCAAGTAGGCCATCAAGGCCTAATTTACTTGTCAGTCTTCACATAATCTGCAAATGTAGGGAAGAGAAGACAAAGTTAGTCCTCTAAAGTATCTACACATGTTTTATCTTCACTAAAAACATTTTTTTCTGTTTTACCAAGAACCTTTGAGGGTTCACTGGTCTTTGTTCAAAAAAGGGTTCTTGAAGCTGAAGGAACCATTTTGGGGCTAAAGAACCTTTTCCGAACCTTTTTGGTTCTACCAAGAACCCAATAATGTTTTGATCAGGTTCTTTGTAGAACCAAAAAGGTTCAGAAAAGGTTCTTAAACCCCAAAATGGTTCCTTCAGCTTCCAAGAACCCTTTTTGTTGTCCTATATAGAACCATCAAAGGTTCTTGGTAAAACAGAAAAAAAATGTTTTTAGTAAAGATAAAACATGTGTAAATACTTTAGAGGACTAACTTTGTCTTCTCTTCCCTACAATTGCAGATTATGTGAAGACTGAAATGCATTTTCAAAGGTTCTACAAAGAACCTTTTTAGCCGAAATGGTTCTATATAGAGGACAAAAAAGGTTCCTAATAGCACCTTTTTTTTCTGAGAGTGATATAGTTGTGGTATTTCAGTCAGCATCAACTCTAAAACAAACAAAAAGTCAAGGGCTTTCTTAATTTGACCCCTTATTGTAAAACTGAATGAATTTCTAAAAATGTTTGACTCAGAGGCAGTACTAAGTTGCAACTGTCTGTAACTTTGAGAAAAATAAAAATAACACTTATCAAAATAAAAAAAAACCCTTGAAAACTAATAGTCACATAAACAGTGGGTCACATTATGTAATTCATTCAGACGCGGAATTTGACATTCCGGTTTCGGGAAACTTTGAACATGAAATTTTTAAAGAGATAACAACAAAAATTGTTATTTCTTATGTAAAAGTTTTTCTGACTTTTTTTTGCATGATAAGATACTTTCAATTGGCTTTTGGTATAGAAACACTAAGTGATATTTTTTTCATCTGGAGATTATGATATGATTATGGTATTGAGATCATGAAATCGGACCACTTCAAATATTAAGGGCTTCACAGTATTTGTCATAACTTAAGAACCAACGGTCAAAATTTCACCAAATATAAAGCTGTTTGAAGATGAGATTATGTACAATAAAATTCAATAGTTCTTGTCATTACTTGAAGCCTTATTCTCTCAGAAAGAAATAGTACAACATCTTACGTTTTTATTGGCACACCCTGTATGTGCATTACGTACATTTGTATGAGATTTTTGCATCACTTTCACAACAAACAAACAAACAAAAAACAAACAAACAAAAAAGATGATAAAAAGAAAAGTGAAAAAGTCATAATGTGAAATTTTTTTGTATTGCTAAAATATGTGATTTTATGTTTTAACTTCAATGGTTTAGACTTTGGTCTCAGTACTGTTTGGTCTTTTTTGTTTGAAATGCTTATAATATTGAGCTCTTCTATTGGGATGTAACTATTTAATGATTTTAGCAAATTTACAAAAAATATTGTATTTTCATGAAACATTAGGTACAAAAGTCAAAATTGCTTTGTTTGATTAGATTTTCCATTTCATGAATTGTGTAACCTTCACGATTGTGTTACATAAGATGTTACGAGAATATCACCTGGTAGGCGCACATCCCCCATTCCATGGCTTTTCTAAAGGATGGACACTATAGTATTTTTTTTTCTGAAAATACCATAAAAGGGGTTCTTACAAAAGCCACAACATTTGATAGTATTTAAAAGACAAGTAGATCTATACTGGAGATACGTATTTTGCTAACGGTGTAGCTGGTTAGTACGCGCAAATTACAGTATCGTATAATACTGTAGCCATTTTCATTCATCATTGGTGTAAAACTGTTCATTGAATGAGTATTTTCATTCTAAATTGTCACAAGGTAGTATTTTCTATAAATGTGTAATATTGATTTCTATTTCCAAGAGTTACACCATCTTTTTATAGTAAGCAAATGCATTCTTAGGCATGACATGGAAATGTTTATTCAGCATGACAATTTACACCATTCTTAAAATTAATCACCATGAGAAAAAAATGGTTGAAAATGTCTACAAACTACAAAAATGACTAAGTATATTTCGTTGTTAGGCATATCATTGGTGATTACCAGTGTGATTTAAAATATAAGCAGTGATTAAAGATTAGAATTCCTGATTTCTTTTCTCAGGAAGTAATGGCTAAGAGTAAATTGCACAATTGTGTTGAGAGTGGCCATCTTTCTCTTTTTTCTTTCTATTTTTGGCATCTTTTCAAAGATGCATTGGCCAGCATGCATAGATTATCCATTTCCGGCTATCCAGGTTGGTACACTGTTATACTGTTGGGCAATTATTTAGCGTTGGTTAAACTATGAACAACCCAATTGTTGGGTAAATAATATTAACCAACTGTTGGTGAAATTTTACCCAATATTTGGGTAATT
>JXSR01S074561.1:41090-57428 GCA_000969725.1 Ophiothrix spiculata | reverse complement strand
AACAAGTCAATAGGCCAAGGAATAGTGAATTTACATCAAATTAAGTTCGAGAACTCACGATAAAATGTAACAACACCACCTTTTTAGCATACCCACCTAATGAAATGCCACCATATGTAAATGATGCACCATGCTACGTCGCAAAATAACCTTTCTTATGCACATACTATGTTCTTCCTATTGTTATATGCGCGTTAATCTGAAGTTGTTTACGACATTCCGCCAAGTTAATGATGTATATCTCTTTTACAGTCGTTGCGTTGTCACTAACACTAGTAAAGCGTTTGAATGAGTTGAATGGCGAGCCTACAAATTCAAGTAATAGATTAGTCGTGGTTGGTCCATTGGCTCGGAATAAAATTCACGGCCCTGGTTTCTTGCTCAGTCATGTCAGTTACAAAGATAATGCAATCACTCTCATCCGGGGGGGTGGGGGGGGGGAGGGGGGCGGCATTCAAGTTTAATGCTGCAGGCATAACATGACCAAGAAAAATGTGAATTAGTGTTGTTTTGAGGACAGAAGGGTGAATCATGTAGGGATAGTGTGAACTCGCATTCCTTGTAAAATGGCCTATCTTACAACTTGACATACAATATAATGACCTATCTGACACATATTTTGGCCTATCTAACATTATAAAATGGCCGAAGTGGTGTTTGATGGTTACGTAATACCTATTTTTAAATGTCAACATAGCCATGAGAGTTGTTTTGTATCATGAAGTTTTTACCCAAGAAATGATCAATGAAATCACTAAACCAACAAAACCAGACTGTTTTTCTTGATTTTCTCAAAAGCAAAAATTATCAGATAGGCCATTATTTTATTAGGGTGACGATATGCTCTATCCTAGTCATGTAAATGGCGAACTACTAGAATCAAACATATTTTATCAAAGTAGTCTACACATCCAAAATGGCAATGGAAAACCTAAATATAGACCTAGATTTATAATTAGACCAAAATATTCACCAAAATTACATTTTTTTTTTAACATGTTGTTGAATTGCAAGCGCATTTTCATTGGAACTACGGTGCATGTTTACCAAAGTCTTTAAAATGGTTATGATCTTTTTGGCTCCATCTTTGCATCCGTAAACCCATATTGATACAATTTTGAGCATGTGTGACTAAGTGGATGAGCGTCTCTATCGTAATTCATAGGTTTTGAGTTTGAGCCCCGATCGTGCCAACGTGTCGTATCCTTGGGCAAGGCACTTTATCCTTATTGCCTGTGGGGGTTGGATGTTATGTGGTTGTTTCAATGTTACAATATTGGTGCTGATTAAGCTCCAGTGTTGTGTTTGTTTAGGTGTAACTAATAATGTAAAATTCTAGCAATTTGACCTGCGGGTCACGATTAGAGTTTGAAATTTAAATAGTTTATTGTAAACCGTTCTGTTTTGTAGCATATTAAGGAGGAGTAAGCAAGCTTTCAATTGGCCTAAATCAGTTTTGATTTTTGGCCAAAACTTGTACCGTTGATGTGGTGGCTTATTTGTTGCCCAAAATAGATTGAATCAAGAAAGATTGGAGTTTAACTGGAAGATGCATTAGTAAATAATTGACCCTTTTTATTTTTATTTTTGTCCCATTTAGGTCCACGTTGAGAATGGAGTTGGTATAAGTCACTGGAGTGACCCAGTCTATGCACTTACTGTTAATTCAGGTAAGATTGCTTGCTAAGAAGTATAGGATATTTGTGAACCATGAGCGGACCATCAATGAGGCAACTTTTATTTTTCACGAAAGTACATCCAAAAGGTTGTGTTTTGGCAAAATTTATATTTTTTGCAGATTTTACAAATTATTCTGCAAAAACACTTGCAAATTTGTTTCATTTCAATAAAACTGATTGGAAATATGAAATAAATCAAAAACACTTGCAAATTTTTTTCATCTCAAAAAAACTGATTTGAAATATGAAATAAATCAACATTTTCTGTATAGTAGCAACAGAGATACATATTACTAATTTATTTTTGAACATGTTTATCTTAGTTCATCTTTCACTTCATGATAATATTTGATGAACCATTAATTTTAGTGAAGTTACATACTTTTTATTCGACCATATCAGTCATACATTTGTTACTCGGTACGTGAAAAGTATTTTCTAATCAAAAATTTTAGATTTTATGAATGAGCACATGTTTTAATTCAAAAATGTCACAAACGTTACCAAAAAGTTACACCAAAATGTCACAAACGTTATTAGACGTTACCAAACAAAACAGTGCATTAAAAGAAATCCTGACGATAGAATTTCCTACCACTTTTATGAACTATTTGTAAATATGTTACCCATCATCTGTGAAAAGCCCAATAAAAAATTCGCCAACATGTCAGAGAATTTTTACTTTGAAGTCGTTAGGAGCAAAAAACCATTTCCGTGCGAGGTCACAAACGTTACCAAACATTACATGAACTTTATTCAGTATTTTGGCAATTATTTTAATTTTTAAACACATGCATGTCTTGATCCTTCCAGTGAGCACCATCATCAACAACAAACTCGTTGATATAATGTTTATGCTAGCTTCTGTGGCCATTTAAAAGTGAAATTTTTCAATTTTTCGGTCACAAACGTTACTTTGGAATCACCCAACAAGATATCACATTTACAACTGGTTTGTGGTACTTAGTCACATTTACTGTTCATGATAGTCAATTTTGAAAAATGTCTACCTAAGACTGCCTTATCCCCACCAGATATTTTGCACCATCACATTAAAATTTGTTGTGTATGGGTATAATGAGAAGGTACAACTCGTGAAGGAATTTTATTTTTGTTCATGCTTGTTCTAATATGAAAGCCCACTTTCTTTGTGACTCCAGAATATGCCAGTCATTCTGTACTTTGATCAACACCAAATCATGAATTGATATAGTTCATGTAGACTGAGCACGTGCGAAGCTGAACACAGCACAACTGTATGTGACGCAGTGCGCGTTGTACTTGTGACACACGCATCAGTATCTAGGGCGCGCGTGTAAGTGGGATTATGTTTACTTGCGGATGCAGAAAAGCCTAATAATTCCCGCCTATTTAGTGCTGATCAAAGTATAGCGAACTGTTTTTATGAACATGTTTATTTTTGCAAAAGATGTCATCATATCATTCATTGCAATTAGTTTTTGGAAAATTATATGCAAGAAATAAATGCTAACCTTTTTCCTTCACAGAGAAAGGTAAACAAACTGGAGGCCTTGGTGTTGGCGGAACAGTTGGAGTGGTCATATCCATATTGCTGCTGATTCTCCTGATTGCTGTGTTAATTGTAGTCGTTCTAAGGTAGGTGATTTTACAGGGGTCACTCCCATACATTTGCACGTGTAATACTCCTGTTGATAGATCTCTTTTTACACTGTGCTGTCACTCAATCACTTCCTTTTTTCACCGAGTTGTCACCTAATGACTCCCTATTTACAATCAATCAATCAATCAATGATACAAGTACTTTCATTAACATGCATACCCCATGAAGGAGTCTATTCGTACAGGGGACCCACGGCTTTACGTGACTGTCAGACCACGGAGCAAGTAGAGTAAAGTTTCTTGCCCAAGGAAACAAGGAGACAAAAACCGCCGGACCCGGGGCTCGAACCCACAATCTCTGTATTACGAGACCTGTGCTCTTTTTTGAAGTCCAAGCTATAATAAACCTCATTTTATGGTGTCCCTTAATTACTCATTGCCAAAATTTTAGTGAACCTACACTGAATGACCTCTTTTTTGGTTAATTGTTGAAATTTATTTATTTCCAAAATTTACACCTAATGACCCTACTTTATATATGTCTTTACAACAAATTGCTCCGAATGCCCCAGTTTTATCACCGTCGACACCGAATGAACCCCCTATTTTAAAACACATTTATCACATGTTGCCCCTACATTTTTAAAAGCAAGTAGGAACAGGTATGTAACAAGTGCCCCCCCCCCCCCCCATAAATTGCCGACATTAATGCAATATCGGTGAATCTATCGATCATTTATGTATCCTGTGGTTGTAATAGTGAATCCTAGGCAAAAATATGTAATGTTTAATTATTTTGAAATTGCCTTTTGGTTCTGGTAAATCTGGTTGGAACTAAAAGATGCAATTAACTTGATTTTTACACTTTTCCTTGGGTTTGTTGAATTAGTTTGTGAGATCGGCAGAATACAGATTTGTTCGTAATTCTGATTCGGATCCGATAAGCTTAAAATTGGTCCATTTCCGATACATCCGATCATCAGATCGGTCAGACACTAAACCTGAAATTAGTCCTGGGAATAGTTTAATTTAATTGTGGTTTTAAAGGGGTTTTTAAGATGTTTGAAGAGCTGCCTATCTCATACTTTGGCAGTGTGTATGGAGAAAGCAATGTCCCTTACCTCCTACCCCACCCTTGCAATAAATTGCTCATAATGCTGCATTTTTCGCTTGCAGGAAACATGAAGCGCAGAAAAAAGTGTCGCCTTTCTCATATCTTTGCAGTGTGAACGGAGAAAACAGTGCCCCTTCGCGCCACCCTTGCACTAAATTGCTCATTATTTTATATTTTATCTCTCAACAGGAGACGTGAAGCACAGAAGAAAGTCCCGCCTATCTCCTATCTTGGAAGTATGCATGGAGAAAACAACGCAAATTATGCCGAAAACTCAGGTATGGTCATACCACCTTGAAAATTTGCAAATCTCAGACCACGTTTATACAATATTTTCAATTATCAAGTTTTTTGCTTGCTGGTTTTGTTTGGGGAGTGGGTTGGTACAGCGGTAGTTCCCTCACTTTGCACCAATGAGGTCTCGGGTTAGATTCTCGCCCGGTGCTTAATGTACATATGGTTTTCCGTCCATGATCGCTTCCGCAGGTTTTTCTTTGGGTACTCCGGTCTTCCTCCTGTATTCAAAAACTAAATTTAAAAATATCTTTGAGCTCTGTTGAAGATAAGCTTCCTTTAGCTTACTTGGTACCAAGTTGGGTTTCCTTGTCGAAAGGCTAAACAAGATTAGGATGTTTTTTTGATAGCCGATACTTTTTGCGATTGGTCATTTCCAGTGTATTTGCAGCTTACGGTAGCACGTGTTACACTCAAGTTAAAGGAACTTCAGACCCCCAAAAGAGTGCAGCACATAAAAATGCATGTTTTTAAGAAAAGTCGACCCATTGATGTAGTAGAAGATACTAAGTCAAAATTTCAGCGCTCGCTCACCACATGAGAAAAAATAAAATGAAAATGTTCATTCCGAATGACAATTTTACAAAATGGTGAAAATTTCACACCACGAGAAAAATTCTGAATGGAAATGACTACAGAAAGCGCTTTAGCACATGTTTGTTAAATGTAAATTTTAAATTATGTTAATAATCAAGCAATCAAAGTTAATTTGATTCATAATAAAAACATTTGCCTTCTTTTAACAGTGATTGATTTAACAGAACCAGAACGGCCCAGAAAAAACAAACATCCTAACGACAACATGGAAGAAAACATGTACGCCAATGCAGCTGTCATCAACCACGTCAATGAAAATGGCGACAAGTATAAACAGCGCCCTCCTAAGGAATTACCTACCACAGCCGAACAGAATACAGACACAGAACCAATAATACCGATAGCTGCAGTGAAACCCTCATTGAAAGGCTCAACTCTGCCACAGACAAAACATGGAGCTGGAGCAGAAGAGCAGACTATGTACGAGAATGTTATCTTGCAGCATCAACCAATACCTGTGGAAGAGTTGGAGGTTTATGTAAAACAGAGGAAGAAAATGGGGAGTTGGAAAGAGGAATATTCTGTGAGTTAATGGTTTTATGAGGTTTAGTATTTAGGACCAAGTTTTGATTTCCTTTTTTCTAACTCACAATTTGGACAGTCTTACTTTCTCTTGCTTTTTATACAAACAAATATGTTATATTTTTTGTTGATTCTTTACCAATTACAAGGGCTCTGAAACTGATCCATGATGCCTGATCTTATAAGGTCTACATTACAAGAAAAATGCTATTTGTGTTCCCTCACATATATGACATATATGCCACTACAAGTTCTTTAAAATCAATGAATTTTGTATCATTTTTTTTGTTGCTTTGATTATACAATAAAATAATTTTTCATTTTTATTTTCCACAGAGGATACCCAAAGAAAAAACTAAAACATGGGACGTAGCATCTAAACCAGAAAACAAACCAAAGAATAGATTCAAAAATATCATTCCATGTAAGTTCACCAAAGTAGACTCTGTATACCGACCAGGCCATGTCAACTATGGAGCTCAAATTGAGGGTATTTGGGTGCACTTGGTTCCTGCAAAAATTAAAACGCGCTCAATAGACAAGAGATTCAGGTACAGGCGGACATGTGGGGGAAGAGGGGGGGGGTATTCAAATTTAGTTTTGGTAGGGGTGTGCTGTGCAAAATGTGAAGTTCCGCCTATGTATTTACCAATTTTCAAGAAAAAGGGACCCATCCATATACCAAATGCACAAATTTTGAGTCAAATTTATACAAAAATTGAAATTTTCTGCAAAACATGCTAATTTGGCACTAATTTACGCTGTTTTTGTTTGAAATTTAGAAAAAAATATTGCGTCATTTTGTGCAAATTTCAGAATATTTTGAAAAACAGACCCATCAAAATACCACATTTTGCAAAGAAATGGGATCCATTGGCATACCAGACAGTCTGATTTTGCTACCCAAGTTTGCAGCACATCCCCGTAATCACTTCATGCAAATAATACTTTATGTGATTTACATCCCAAATTGTAAAATTGCTGTCTTAATGGTTTGATCAAGACAGCAATAGTAACTATTTTTTCTTGCATCCAAATGTGATCATTTTGATCAATTTGATTATTTGATCTCTTTAGGTGGGCCAGACTAAAAGCTTCTTATGATTTCATTTGCCTCCCCGCTATGTTTCAGTTTACATTTAGCATAAATTTTTATTTCTCAACTTCTATTACTAGCTAATCTTGTTGTGAATTCCTAGTGCATTTAATTATTATAATATCATATAATTGTCATATCATAATATAAAATTTCATAAGTTTATTTTGAAATTTGTATATATAAAATTCATGCAATGTAAGAATTGTTTTATGATTATATATGATTGTCACTTGAGAAACGGGTGCACACCACTAATTAGAATTCCTATTCTTTTATATGCAACGATACCATGATGTTTGGCCCAAAATTTCACATTCAGGAGGTGAAAATGCATTAAAACTTTTAATATTCTAAAATCAAATGAAATTTCCTATCAAATTTAGATGCATTCCATTATGGGTTAAGCTGCTAGACTATCGCAAAGATTTACCATGTTACGGCCGGCCGGTACTTCTAGATCATTTTACGATCCTTAAGTCATGGGCAAATCACCAAATATCTACACATGTTTGGGAAAAACAAAGTGTTTCTCATCAATAGTTATAAAGACACATCTAAAGTAGAAATTTTGACCACAAATAAGGCACTCAAGATGCATTTAAAAGTTTTTGAGATGCTTTAGGTCAACCGGTGCGACAAGTAATGGCGTCGTAATTGCGTCGTCTGCTATCAATGGGCACTTATTAGTGGTGTGGACTCAAACATGGAAATGAATTGAATTTAATTTTGGTCTTATTTTTGTCTACTCTTCTTTGTGACTATCAAAGACATTTTTCCTTTTGATATTCCCACCAAGCCATAGTATTCTGTTAAATAAGCATGTTTTCTGTTAATCTTTAAACCAAGTTTATCTTTATTTAATTTGACATTGTTTTCAGATGACCATTCCAGAGTTATATTGGAACCTATTGCTGGGGATCCACACTCAGACTATTACAATGCCTGCTATATAAAAGTAAGTTGGAAAAAACAAAAGTTCTGAATAAGAAAGATACTTTGAATGTTGGAAGAAGTTAATGTAGGCTGAGGAATAACTGTCAACTCTCCCGTAGTTGAGAGTCTCCCGCTTTTAGGTAGTCCTCCCGATCAAGTTTTTATTTTAAGCGATGTTTTCCGCTTTGAAAAACTATACCATGGTAAAAAATTCTTTACAGGCCATCCTACTGGCCAAGCAGGCTGAAAGCACTACCATGGATGTGCTAAAATTACTTCCATGTAAATGTAGAAATCTGACTCGAAAATGTGATATTTTGACTCAAAAATGTAGAAATCTGACTCGAAAATGTGAAATTTTGACTCAAATATTTTGACTTGAAACTCAGTTTTTTTGACTCGAAACTCAAAACTGCTGACTCAAAACTCGATAAAAACAAACACTCCCTGGTTTTTACCTACACTGGCTGCAGGATGCCACCATTAGCTTTGATCATAATTAGCTGATTCGGTTTCATGTTTTAAGAGCGTCGTTCCTCTTAAATTGTGACTACAAAAGAGTGATTACAGGAGTCTACCGCATCAAAATTTTATATGTTAATAGGTGTGCTGAGGGGAATTGGTCTGTGGTATGACAAATTATCACTTTCATTGAAATTGCGTTTGGTCGGTTTACAATATATTCTATCCTGTGTCGGAACATTGCATGATTTTTCCAAACACCAAATCATTCTTTTCGTATCATGCGACCATCATGTTGTTTTGTATGTTGCTATTTTGGGAACATTACATCCTAGTTAAAGTGAGTTCACTTAAAATGATCAAAGACCAAAGATGGTTCAAGTCATACGAACTACTACATCCAACACCTTTTGGAACTACCATTACCGATGACTGTACCTGTTCACACCTACACCAAAATTGAAATCGATTATGACCTAAGTGAAATTGATTGTGACTTTCAATGACTTTTTAGCAAGTGTGAACAGGGTGTTTATCTTCTATGACAAATCCTTTGTCTTTGTATAGAGGATAGGGATAAATAGAGATTTTGGATTTGTTTGATACAGCTAGTACTTTACAGATCAGGGCTCTATTTCATAAAGATTTAAGAATATTCCTAAGTTGGTCTGTACAACAATAATCATTTATAAATTCACAAATATCTTAGACTTTGAAAACAATGGGTTCCATTTCCTAAAACAACTTTGGATGATAAATGTTGAATTATTATCAGTTGATGTGATTCCTATTCCAAAGTTGTTAGGAAAATTTAAAATGAAACAGAAAAGTTCCTATCTTTATTCTAAATGTTCTTAACTTTAGGTCTGATCTTAATTTGACTATATTAGGTCAAAGGTCAATTACCAACAACTTCATCTATATAGGACAAAGGAAAATACGTTTGAAGTATTCAAATATATTGGCCTTAAGTTGTGAAATTTTGATCACTTCCAAGTTGAAAATGTTCAAAATTTTCTTGTTCTAAAGTAACTTTAGAAAATTGTACTTAAGAATATTCCTAAATAGCTTTTTGAAATAGAGCCCTGGTTGGCAAGGTCCCAAAATGGACCACCTCAATCTTAGCAAAATTCAATTGTTTTGGATTTATCGTTAAAATATATTTCTTGTTTATTCTTTTTAATTTCTAGAATCACAAGGATGATAAAGCATTTATAGCAGCACAGGGTAGGTGAATCAGAAAAGACCATAAATTTAGATTTAGAGAGATTTAAAACAATCTGGTTATTGGTTCGTACAAAACAGGTGCACCATTCCATACCAGATGCTTTCAGGCTTGCTCAACCTGTTATAAGATCCAATATCTTATTTGTCAGTATAATTATGTATATTTCAGTTCAAAACAGTTTCAACGACCATATTGTTTCACAATGATAGTTCTTTTTAATCTGTAGAAAAAACACATATTTCAATTGCCAATAATTTCATACAGTATTAAATGAACCTTAAAAGGTGCCATTTTGATTCCAATTTTAAAAAGGACAACCATCAAAGTGCCAAATTTTGCAATAAAATTGGGTCCATTGAGATACCAGAAAATGCTCGTTGTTGGTGCACCCCCAAAATAACCACATTTGTGCTAAATACTCCTGGAATATTGAGATAATCAGTTCATCAATGTTTCTTGCTTTTCTTTAAAAAAAAATCGTGATTATGATCGATTGTGAATTTTATAAAATTACACTATTGGATGATTTAGATGTTAGGAGAAATTGTTTGATATTGGTTCCTTTGGTTTTCATTATTCTGTTTCTTGATGAATTAGTTCATCTAACTCATCGAGATGTGTAGAAATTTAACAAGGAAAGTTGAGCAATAAGTTTGATGAAAGCCTCAGGTTCTCTTGTGTAGTCACAGGTGATGTGATGGACTGACAAGATCTTTTTTCTCTTGTAGGTCCAAATGCTGCATCACTGAATGATTTCTGGAGAATGATTTGGCAAGAACATGTCGGCACAATCGTCATGGTAACACAACTTGTAGAAAATGGAAAGGTATGTTATCAATAATCAATAATTACAGTCTTCGATTTCTAACAAAACGTACTTGAATTGTGTCTGAGAAAGTTAGAAATTATAATTCTTTATTGCTACAATAGATATATCCTATTTTGTTAATATCAAATTGATCAAATAAGTATTAAATTAAATCATGACAACCAGATTACTCACTGAGAAGAGAAACAACGTTGCGGGTGATATCATCACCCTTTAGCTAGGTTGTGATGTTTTGGACCTTGATGCTAGTTGTTGTAGCTGGATGACGTCACAGAATGATGCGATGACATCATCTTGCAACGTAAAGCTTTTATAGTCCTGTCCCAAAGAAAATTTTAAAGAATAAAAAAGGGTGGTTTCTTCTTTTTTTATTCAAAGACCTAGCATAACAGGGCGCACTACACTAAATAACTAGCACACTCAATCCGGCATTTCTAAAATCGGCAAAATTGACTGCCCTTCTAAAAACAGGACCTCAAAACGTATGGAAGGGCAATATGTTTGGTCAATATTTTGTTCTAATCATAAAGTTAGGTTTATTTAAAGATGCTCTGATGCCATTTTTGATCGCCAGACTAATTTGGTAAAATTTAAAGGATTTTCCTTAATTTGCGCTTGATTCTGGAAATACAAAATTCGGCTCTCAGTGATAGGAGGCGTTATACTTCAGCGTCCAATTTCTTGTAATTTTTGCCTTGAAGGTGTACTTTTATCATCATTTGGTGTTAGAAGAGATCATAATCATCTGAGAAAAGGCAGTGATGAAGCAACCAGTTGCTTTATTATTGAGTTTTCGGGTGTTTTTAGGGAGCCATTTTGTACAGTAAGTCAATGGGAAGCTCTATTGTGGTGTGTCGCCACATCTGCTTATTTTATTGTACATTGTGAATGTATGAATTTAAATATGTTATGATATCATTCATTTTTCTGGAATGTATATATGCCCGTCAATTTACAGGTTTTGATATCTAATGATATTCAACAGTAAAATAAATATTTGAACTCGCATTTCATTTCAGCAATGGTTAAAAATGAAACATCGAGCAAAGTATTATTGTCCTCCGTTACGTAGAGGGTCAAGGGTAAATGGGAATTTTTATTTGCATGGCCTGAAGTTGTTGATGCATTGCATGGTGTTACTGTATGTAGATTAGTAGGAAGAAAGTAAAACTAAATATGCATGGTACAAAATAGGTACAAATCATGAAAATTGAAAAGGTTGAAAATTGTTTATGTGCATTACCTGAATGTGTTGATGCATATACATTTAGATTTAGACTGATTTTGCATGTTTTTCAAGATTTGTTTTCGAATTTATGCTCTTGGGAAAGTTTAAAGATGCCTGGTTTAGATTCTTAGCATGTTTTATGTTAGAGTTGATACTTGTGGTTCATTTTTGTATCATTTGAAGATAGAGATTGTCATCTGTGAGATAGGGATTGCTTGGGTCAGTATTTGTTTGTCTGCCTGTGTCACTATCTGCCTGTCTGTGGGGGTGTCTGTTTGTGTCACTGTCTGCCTGTCTTTAGTCAACATTGTGCGAGAGCTAGCATCTACATCGATGTACATTACGGGAATGTAAATTGTTCCACTATGACAAATCAACTAGACGTGGATTCGTGCTACAAGGGAAAGTGTGATCAATTTTAGGGTTAACAGTTGGGCAAGCTTCGCTAGAGCTTGGACTGTACATCAATCTACATCTGACAGATGGTTGCCGACACGCAAATGCCTTACACATTGCGAGCATGTGTGCGTTGAACTTGATGGACGACTTTGTAGGATGCAGAGTGATGGTGCATAGGCACAGACACAAATGCATAGTTGAATAAAGGTCTTATAGGGGTCGACATCAGGGGTTAATGACTTTGGGTGGTCAAAATTATAAGATTGGTCAGCAAATTCATATACTTTATCGGATTTTCACGGGAATAAAACAAAATGGGTGTTCATTAGAGGCACATGTGTAACCCAATGTGAGGTGGGTCAAAGGTCATCTTGGGTTTGTTAGGGGTCAAGGACTTTGAGTGGTCAAAATTATCAGATTAGTTGAATTTGTTCTTAAGGTTCTGAAAAACATCCCTTTTGTGGACATTTTCTGTTTTGTTTTGTTTTTTAAACACCCCTTTTTATTGAAAATGAGCGTTTTCAGACCCCAAAACATGTGCAGTGCTTTCCACATGGTCAGGAGAATCAAATCAAATCCATACACTTAATCAAATTTGTATGGGATATGGGCATAGGGGTTCTTTGGTAGGGTACACAGGTGAACCAAAATTGTGAGTGGAGTTGAAGCTCCTCCGGGGTCAATCCATCCCTGCAACTTTGAGCATAGTGTGTTTTTACCACAAATTTGTATCTCTTCTTATTTTTGATTCTTGATTTGGAAAATAAATATGAATGAATGAATAAACTATAATTAATGTTAGTTAATTGATGTTAGTTAATTGATGTTAGTTAATTGAGGTGTTGCCTGACTGGAAATGAAGGCTGCTGATTTTTGCAGCTGGTTAGTGATGGGAATTCACAAATAAAACCCTTTTTTAATGAATCATTTAAATTAACACCTCCATTTTCCTTGAATTGGAAAACTATGAGTTAACCATTTTAACAAGGCTGAACTGACTACTTATGTCATAGAATAATAGGTGATATATGCATGAATTTGTGTCACACGAAAAGTCGTAGAACCTAGAATATTTGAAAAATAGAGTTTGTAAACTGATAAATGGTTACTTTTTTTTTAAATCTGACCTGTCCATGCTACTTGATAATACTTTTTTGAAACTTTCTTTCCAGGAAAAATGTAAGAAATACTGGCCGGAAACGGATGGTCACACAGAAATGTTTGGTAACTTAGAGGTGAAGCTACTGGACACTGAGTTCTTTTCCGACTACTCAATAAGAACAATCAAATTACAACAAGTAAGAATTTTTAAACAAAATATTTTTTGGATTGTTTAAATTGAGAGTACTGTAAATTGGGGTGGCTTTGAACAAAACTTCAACAACGGGTTTTACAACACACACATTTTGCCTGATGGTGGTTCACAAAGGATTTCCACCATCAATGGCTGATAGTTTTCATGTGAGTGCAAGAAAGTCGTATCTGCAATGGCTGCCCTAAGTTATTTTTATTTTATACTTTTTCACAAGAATGTGAAAAATCCCTCAAAATTTCCCTTTCTTAAGTCAGTGGTTCTTGAAATGGTGACACTGAGTGTCACCTGAAGAACCATTTCAAGAACCACTGACCCAAGACTGGAGATTATATATAAAGTGTGCAATCCCAATTTATGACAAATGGCAGCTATTGCAGATACAACTTTCTTGCACTCACATGACGAGTTGAAATCCTATACAAACCACTATCAGGCGAGATGAGTCGGTCACACACAATCAAAATTTTGTTCAAAGTCATCCCAGTTTCTGTAGTAAAAAGGCAATTTATGAGGTATGTTATTTTTTATCTGATCCAACCCCCCCGGGGGGGGGGGGGGGGGGTCTTCAAAAAAGTTTGTACGGGTATGTGCCTGCCGGACTCAGAAAAACTGACCATATCTCTATACCTATTTTTGGCTCAAAAACCCACCCATCAATATTCCAATTTTAATGGAAAAGCACCTAATTTTACTCAAATTGGGTGCTTTTTTTGCAAATTTTCCCAAAAGCACCCAATTTATGAAAATTGGGTGCTTTCATCTGAGAAGAAAACCACCCCATTGATATACCAAAATCTTGGAAAAATCACCCCAAAAGGCAGGCACATATACGTATACCTTGTCAATGTAAGTAACTCCCCCCCCCCCCCCCCGGATCCAACCATTTTGTAGCAAGTTTTGGGTCAAGTTGTAAAGAGTTTTAGAGCTAGTCATTGGAAAAGGTATTAATGTCTGATGTATATCTAAACTCACTGTATAACTCACCTTGAAACTCCCCTAACAGGTTGATGAAATATAACATGATCTTCAATCATTTATTTCCTGAATTCAGGTGAATGGTGAGGAGAGTCGGTCCTTGAAGCAGTTCAGCTTTTTCTCTTGGCCTGACATGGGGGTGCCGTTATATCCCACGGCTGTGTTACAGTTTGTAAATAGCGTAAAGCGAGAATACCAAATGCAACAGGTGCATCATGGGAAGGTGACGCCCATATTAGTACACTGCAGGTAAGACTAGTTCATAAATCATGAAGTAAATTTGATTGGAGCAATCCATTTATATTTATTCATAATATTTGGCGGAAAGCCAGGCTAATCTCAATAGTGCATATTCATTAAATTGAAGGGGTACCTACATATTATGAAAGGGCTAATTCCATGATCTTATATCACATACATGAATTTTTCAAGTTCAATTCTGACATAAAAGTAATTACCTGAGTTGAAAGTAAACAAGTCAAGGTCTCAGGAACTACTTTTTTTACCGTTCTAAAATATTAGGGTGGTTGCAACAACCCTTCGGAGGACGTGTTGCAAAAATAGCTCAGGAGTAAAGGGTTAAAGCTCAAAAATAGATTAGACTTGCATAATACAGTATCAAAAATGTTGAAAATAAATCATAATCATAAATAAAGACGTTATTAAACAACAGATCCATTGCTAAAATCAAGTTTTACTAGGTGTGCACAAATGTCACGCCTGTCACGTCACGCCTGTCACAAAATGATTTAGCCTGTATTCTCCAAGTTAAGAGCTACAGCTCCAAAAGTGAAATGTTTCCTGATTGGTTCCCCAAAGGAGATATACTGCAACATAAACAGGAATCAAATCTCCCGTGGGAAAGAGATAGAATTCAACATTAAACCATATTTTTGAAAAGGCAGGGTCAGTTTGGGTCACATTGGTCACAGACACTTTGTGACCCAATTGTGAAGACAGTGATTGAGTTAGAATAAATTTTTCACCTTTTGCATTCAATATCGAATGTTTACTATAACATATAGGAATATTTCCGTGGTATCGCCTTTAGATAAAATTTACCAGCTATTCTGAGAAAAAAAGGTTCATGCAAAGGTCAAGCCTGTCACGCTGGAATTCACCAAAGGTAAATTATTAGAAAAGAATTTCAATTTTAGATGGAGGAGGAAACCGAAGCACTCAGATAAAACCTGGGAGTATGAGTATGAATCGACAATCACATTTACATATAACCTTGGTCGGACTGGGATTCGAACCCGGCCTATAAATGCGCCAAACCATCCTGCCAAAGGTTCAAGATCGATCTTCTCTTCACAAGTGTGCTAACTTATGTGTACTGCATAAATACACTCCCGTGAATGCAGTGCTGTGCATGATGCATTCATACCTGTCAAGTATCCTGATTTAGGTGGGAGTCTCCCGATTTTTGGCAGCCCTCCCGATCTCCAGATCAGGTAGGTATATCTCTCGCTTTAAAAAAAATCTCCTGCATTTAAAAGACATTCTACCGCGATGTTCTGCTAGAGTTTTTTCAAGCCGCGTACACGGTACATTTTGTTTAAGAGATTGAAAATGAGATCGTTTTTGTGAGTTGTATGAGCACTTTTGAGACCCTTTTAGCCCTTTTCAGTTTTCAAAAGCTCCGTTAAAGTTTTTGGGGTGTATTTTTTGGGTCGCATATAGCTTCATATGTCAGTTGCTCGTAAACATTACTCATAAATTTAAGTGAGTACAGAAGTCTCCCGCATCAGAATTTGAAAATGTTGACAGGTATGTGCACTAATTTGAATATTGATTGTTGGTTTATTACAAATCGACAGCCCAGGTCAAAATGCTGGTTTCTCTGAAACCAGTTGAACTGGTTTCTCTGAAACCAGTTGACCCAGTTGAACTGGTTTTCCAACTGGTTGTAGAATTTCCATCACGGAAAATGGAACACTTCCAACTGGGATGATGAAAAACCAGTTGAAACCAGTTCAACTGGTTTTCCAACTGTGAATCGTTGTTACCAGTTCAACTGGGATCTTAAAAGAAACCAGTTCAACTGGAATTTCTTTTCACTATTTTAACTATTTTCTTAGAA
>JXSR01S074561.1:17389-32971 GCA_000969725.1 Ophiothrix spiculata | reverse complement strand
TTTTTTCAATCTTGGTGAGATTTTGTTACCAAAATATTGCTCATATTTTTCTCAAAATCCTTGTGAATTTTTATGGATGAGTTAATTTCCTTTTTGGAGATATAAATGAAAATGTGTCCAATTATGGTAACCATGATTAATTTTGATGCAAAGTAACATACATGCGGCTCTGATATACAAAATTGCTCATATAATCAGAACGGGTTGACCGATTCAGCTGGAATTTGAAACTTACACCATTTTAGTGATCGTCTTCCATATGACATTGAAAACTAAATTTTGAAAAATCAGACCAAGCTTCTTTTAAGCTTCTTACTCTCAAATTGAGTGACGAATAATGTTTAGTATTATTTTGATGACAAAAGTTTTCAAACTACCCGCTTATGAATTCTAATTTTTCAGAGTTTTAAGAAGAAAGATGCCTTTATCACAACACAAATGCCTTTACCAAATACAGTAGGAGATATATGGCGAATGGTGTGGGACTGGAAGTGCTGTGCTATTGTCATGCTCAATGAATTAGATGAAAGTGATTTGGTAAGTACCCTTGGAAAAACCGGGGAGCTGCTCAGGGGTTTATATATAGAAGCCTGTGTGAAAGCATTGGAAGTGCTGTGCAATTGTCATGCTCAATGAATTAGATGAAAGTGATTTGGTATGTACCCATGGGAAAATTGGGGAGCTGGTCAGGGGTTTATATATAGAAGCCTGTGTGAAAGCATTGGCAGTGCTGTGCAATTGTCATGCTCAATGAGTTCGATGAAAGTGATTTGGTATGTACCCATGGGAAAATTGGGAAGCTGCTCAGGGGTTTCATATAGAAGCCTGTGTAAAAGCATGGGTCAGAGCTATTTACCAAATATGATAGGAGATATATGGCGAATGGTGTGGGACTGGAAATGCTGTGCAATCGCCATGCTCAATGAATTAGATGAAAATTGATTCAGTAAGTACCCATGGGAAAAAAAATAACCTGTTTACTGGCAGACGAACCTTTCAAGTATAGGGTCAGTCGGTCGGTTGGGCGAATTTTTTTCTGATTTTTTTTGCCTAAGATAACCCCCAAATCCAAAAACAATTATGAGAAAAAATTTACAAAGAATTTTTCAAAACAATTTTGGCAAAAAACTCGGCTGATTTTACATAATTTTGGCAAAACGTAAAACCAAAATGCAAATTTAGGGTCGGTCGGGCCCATTTAACAATTTATTTTTTTGTTGCCTTACCACATCAAACCCTTTTTCTCTTTTATAAGTTCTTAAAATATACTTTTTGCCTTTTTATCCTCAGTCATGTGTGCAGTATTGGCCGGAAGATTACAACAATATAACGTTCGGACCATTAGTGGTTGATTCCGAGTCCAGCGAATCCAATGACTACTTTATCACGAGGAAGCTAAGACTGACCAATATCAATGAACCGGTAAGTGTAGTATCTAGAATGATTACTGGCTTATAATATTCACTCAGTCATATTGGGCTATTCCATAGCAAAAAAGGAACAAAAGATTTGGGAATCCCATGTCTTCTTTGGGGGAGGGTAGTATTTATTTCTGGAATAGCCCATTATCTGTAGATGATACCAGTGTCCCTGCTAAGGCTGTATGACACATCATTGGCTCATGAGCTAGGAAAATTGGTGTAACAGATTTCTGAAAATGTGCGAAAATGATGTCTTTCTTGCTTCATTTTAACAAATTTTCAGCCTCAGGTTTTGTCACAATGCACCTCTTTAACTTTGTCAAAATTGGTATTATACCCCTGACTGTTCCCAACCACGTTTCGGTCAATTTCTGGACTTCAAAATTTGCCTGTGCGTTATATCCTCAAGCATATGAGGTTGCACAATATTGGAAGAAAGAAAGAAATTGCTTGAAACGTAAGAAGGAAAACTGATAACAACAATAAGACACTTGGATCATAAGTGGAGAGACCTAAAATGAACCAATCTAAGAAATTCAGACTGTGTTAATTGTGCTACTTGAGTGTCAAGCACACATTTATAATTTCTTTCAAGAACATCAGAGGTAATGGAATTATCATTTAGAAATATTAGCAAGCTGATTCTGTTTAAATACTGCCATTATCAAGTGTAAGAGTAAGGCTTAATTTGTCATGTGAGTGCAAGAAAGTTGTATCTGCAGTAGCTGCCAGTTCTACATAAATTTGCTTTGCACACTGTATAATGGTCTTTGGTCAGTTGCTCTTGAAATGGTTATTCAGGTGACAGTGTCACTTGAAGAACCATTTCAGGAGCCACTGACATATGGGATAGAAATTTTGAGGGATTTTTCACATTCTAGCACTTAAGTTGATAAGGTGTTAAATAAATATAGCAAATGGCAGCCATTGCAGATAGAACTTTCTTGCACTCATATGATAAATTGTAATTCAAGTTTAATCACCCTACATCAACATTGTCACTTTTCTCTTGACATGGCTTCTCTGTTTCAATGAAGCTTACATACAGGCTGCTTATAAACAAAGTACGTCAAATATATACATTTTGATTGCAATGGTAATCATGCCATTATTGGATAAATATATGGTGTTATCTGTTTAAATACATATTATTGAGTTTTGAATAACACAGAAAATAGCAAATGTGAACAACAGAATTTTGATTTTGTAAAACAGATAAATTGAGGCTTTGATAAACCCTAAATTCCAGAATATTTTAAATATACTTCTTGATCAACTTTGGCCCTAAAGTACGTCGGCTGTGTTCACACATTTAAGTCATATGACTACTCATGTCTAGTATACATGCGCGTTGTGAGCGGCTCTAGAGCGAGTTAACTTGGGAACTGCATTCGCACATGAATATGCCTTATACGTAATGGCTCCACGAGTATGAAACCCAAATCAGTTTTAGTCATGAGTAGGACACTTTCTAATTGCAATCACATTTATAATCGCTCATAAGCTGCTCGCGAGCAGGAAAATAGTATGACTAAATGGCCATGTGTGTATCACAACCTTAAGCTTCGTAATAGTAGATAGATAAATTCACTTTCTTGTGTTTTTTTCTAGTCCTCTCCAGTAATATTGCAGCATTTCCAACTACAAAGCTGGCCGTCAAATCAAGACAAACCCGACTCGCCTCTGTCTCTTCTAAGCTTACTGGACGCTGTAGAGAATTGGCAGAAAGAAGCATCGTGCAAAGGACCTGTCATTGTACAATGCATGTAAGTCTCCGGGGGGGGGGGGGGGGGGGGGGGGGGGGGTGCAGTCAGAAATATTGATGTACACATGCTTGAACACAGGTTTACAAAATACCCCCTAAAAAGTTTTAGCTTCCCTTGAAGAAATACCCCTAAACAAGGATTTGTGTGCAATTTTACTAAAAAATTTACCCCCTAAAAGTTGAATTTTTTCATCAGGTTTGCAAAAACACCCCATTTTGTAGAGATTTTGTGTTTTTTAAAAAACACCCTTGTTTTGTGGACATTATGTGTTTTTGTTTAAAAAAACGCCCCTTTTTGCTGGTCAAGAAAAAATGACCCCTTTTTCCATGATTTTCTGTTCACACATATGTACACCAGTATAGCTCAGTGGGCCCCTGGGGTAAGTAATTAGTGCACCAGTAGTCAAGGAATGTAATTGAGGACTGTGTTCTCTTTTTGCCACTGCGTTAATATAAAGGGAGTGGTCGCCATCTGGGTTGTTGTTCATGGAGGGTACGTTTATGTACCTCCAGACTTTTTTTCGATTGTGTCTGTAGAGAGGAATTGTGCTTTCATAATGGGGAATATGTTGATTCAAGAGCATGGAATCAATGTCAAAAATAGGTTGTTGGCTTTTTCAACAACTCACTGTACTCATTAAACCATGAGCATATCGGAATAGCTAAAAAAATGCTTTTTGAAAATATCCTTGTCTATAAGTAAATCTCATTGAATGTTGTGGAAAAGTTAGGCAATTACTACAGGATGGCAGTTGTATCATAACTAAACACTTAACAATCATAATACATGTACCATTATTTTTGCCCGATAATCCTAGATTATCTGAGATTTTTTGACAAAAGTTTATTTGTCCCTGTTATCTAAAAGTGCAGATTATCTGATGATCAATGAATACAATTAATAATGAAGGTCCAGTTTAACGACCTTTGTTAACTTACTGAAAAATACATACAGATCTGCCCGGGAGGTCTAAAAAATGTTTACAATTTATTTGAAATATAAGCATCAATGTATGCTAACTGTGTTTGCATATTTGGGTCTGCATCATGTGTTAATACCGCTTAATGCAGAGGTGCAGGTAATGCAGCGAAAGAATAATCTTATTTGAAGTGCTGAATGGACTATCTTGGAAATTACAGTCCACCCCAACTCTCTGCATGCTTACCTACATACAAACACACCAAATACATCCTGGAAAACTGAATATCTGTTTTTTCTTAACAAAAATGCAATGTAATGCAGCATAATAACGTTTGCAATTTCTATTATATATAATTGTTGACTAAATTGTGAAGTTGCTAATCCTACTCCACACCAGTTTTTCAACAGACAAAAGTCCACATGTGCATTAAACTTTACACTTGTTTTCATTCACAGGAATGGCATTGGAAGAAGCGGTGTCTTTTGTACTATCTCAACAGTACGTGAGAAATTGAAGAGAGATAATGTTGTCGATATCTTCCAGTCTATCAAACGCCTTAGAATGAACCACCCACAGATGATTGAATCATTGGTAAGTATGTTGTCGATAACGTTGTCATATCTTCCAGTCTATCAAACGCCCTAGAATGAATCATCCGCAGATGATTGAATCATTGGTAAGCATGTTGTCGATAATATTATCAAAAACTTCCAGTCTCGAATGAATGTTCTTATACGTTTTGGTAGAATTCATTGGAAGAGGTTTAAAACTTTGCAACAACACTTACTTTTTCGATCCAATCTATCAAATACCATAGTATGAATCACTCGCAGATGATTGGATTATTGGTAAGTTGGAATGCAACCCTACATGATCAGGAAGGAGTGGCGCCACAGTGGAACCTAATGAAGTTTATTTCTATTGGGGTCTAAGAGATATGGGCCAAGATTTTTCTTTATTTAGTGTTAAATGCAGGAGGAAGAGCCTGGGATGAACCTATATAAACAAATATGTAAGCTTAGTGCTAGGCTGCATATCTGCATCATGGACTGGCCAAATTCCTAAGTCTGGGGGTGGGTACTTAGTACAAAAGGGGTTATAAGGACGTGCCACAAATTTGGGTAGCAAAATCAGGCTCTGTGGTATTTCAATCAGTCCTTTTTCTTCACAAAATGTGGTATTTTGATGGGTTAATTTTTAACAATTTTGACATTTCTTCTCAAAACCGAAGATAATGTAGCCAAAATTGTGCAAATTTGGGCAGAAAAAATGTGTTTTAATTAAATTTGACTCAAAATTTGGGAGATTTGGTATATGGATGGGTCCCTTTTTCTTGAAAACTGGCATTTGGATGGATGGCTTTTCAATTTTTGCCAGAGGCACGTCCCTATCCAAACCAAATTTGAGTACACCCCTAGGCTTTAAAGGGGCAATTCATGATCCACTTTTCATGCTCAAGGTCACCTCTATCAAAATTGAGTTTTCTAGCTAAAAAGAATACTTGACTGGTATATGTTACAATCCCCAAAACATTCTTTCAAATGTGCTTGCATGTTTGAGAAAAGTGTTTTGTCGGGGCCCCGACAGTAATTACAACAAAGTAGCCTATGGATATTTTTAAATACCGAAAAGCTTGTAACTTAAAAAACGAATGGTTGGAATCAAGTGAAATTTTCAGCATACCTTTGTTGTACTCTTCTTTTTATTAAGCTAGAAAATAGGTGACATTTTTGTCACATCATAATCATGAATTGCACCTTTGAGTCTCAAGGGACTCAAAAGATTTTTTTAGAAAGTATGGTTTGATAAGCAGTCCAGGGACTAATTGGTGCTAAACGAGGGGACTACCACAGAGCTTACTTGTTTATAGGTAGGCCCTATATTGCTGTAGAATTTTTACCAAAGTTTGATCAATTATTATTTTCTTGTCTGTTTCAGGACCAATACACATTGTGCTATGAGACTATGCAGGAATTTTTTACCCAATTTGACGACTATGCAAACATCAGGTGAAAATAGTTCAACTCAGTTGGGGATGGGCAAGATATGGAGAAATCAGGCATGGGCAAAATGATACATCTCTGTAGGACCAATACACATTATGCTATGAGACTATATGCAGGAATTCTTTGCTCAATTTGACGTTTGACGACTATGCAAACATCAGGTGAAAATAGTGCAACTCAGTTGGGGATGGGCAAGATAAGGAGAAATTAGGCATGGGCAAAATGATACATCTCTGTAGGACCAATACACATTGTGCTATGAGACTATGCAGGAATTCTTTACCCAATTTGACGACCATGCAAACATCAGGTGAAAATAGCGCAACTCAGTTGGGGATGGGCAAGATAAGGAGAAGTTAGGCATGGGCAAAATGATACATCTCTGTAGGACCAATACACATTGTGCTATGAGACTATGCAGGAATTTTTAACTCAATTTGACGACTATGCAAACATCAGGTGAAAAAAGTGCAACTCAGTTGGGGATGGGCAAGATAAGGAGAAATTAGGCATGGGCAAAATGATACATCTCTGTAGGACCAATATACATTATGCTATGAGACTATGCAGGAATTTTTTACCCAATTTGACGACTATGCAAACATCAGGTGAAAATAGCGCAACTCAGTTGGGCATGGGCAAGATAAGGAGAAATAAGGCATGGGCAAAATGATACATCTCAGTAGGAGCAACTCAAGGACATGAAATTTGGAAAATCAGTTTTTGACTAGGACTATTAAAAAGTGATTAGTCATTTTTTAACTCTGCAATTTAAAGATTGGATCTACTTTTCAGGAGGATTAAGCAGAACTCTTTGCTCAATACCGGCTCATTTCTCTTCACTAATTAAGTAGTCATCATATACGCCAACATTTTTTCATGCAGGATTTAGGACGGATGACTTTGGCTAAAGGATTATTTCTCTTTGCAGGCTCATTCCAAAGTAACGTTTGTGACCGAAAAATTGAGAAATTTCACTTTTAAATGATGGCCACAGAACCTAGCAAAAACATTATATCAACGTTTGTTGTTGATAATGGTGCTCACTGGTGGGGTCAAGACATGTAGATGTTTGAAAATTAAATCAATTGCCAAAATCTTGAGTAAAGTCCATGTAACGTTCGGTAACGTTTGTGACTGCGCACAGAAATGGGTTTTTGTTCCGAATGACTTCAAAGTACAATTTCTCTGAAGTGTCAACGATTTTTTTATTGCGCCTTACACCGATTATGGGAAACATATTTACAAATATTTCATAAAAAATTACAGAACATTATATCGCCAGGAATAATTTTAATGCATTGTTTTGTGTTGTAACGTTTGGTAACGTTTGTGACATTTTGGTGTAACTTTTTGGTAACGTTTGTGACATTTTTGAAACAAAACATGTGCTCATTCATGCACGGATAGACAAACTTTACAATTTCTGATTGGAAAATACTTCTTACTTACCAAGTAACAAATGTATGACTGAAAAACTTACTTATGTGGTCGAATAAAAAAGCTGATTTTTTGCTTGAAATAAAAAAAGGTTCAGTTTCCACTGGAATGAGCCTGCATGATTTGTAATTTCTTATTTCCACAAATCTGTTAAATGTGATTAAAAGTTTCAATATGCCATGTAAGAATATATCCTTTTCTAGACCATTCACAACTATAATGCAGATATCGCAACAGTCGGTGCTAAATGTTCTGAGGCTCCTTGTTTCCAATTGGCTTTTATTTAATGTTCAAATAATTCAGTGAATCAACTAAAATTTTTAATCTATATGACATCCCCTGATCCGATTTTATGCTATTACATTATTTTTAACAGTAATTTTTTATAGATAAAATTTCAAACTTGTGATAAATATTTTATTACATATTTTAATTAAAAGTTTTGTCTCTTTAAATAAGTGTTTAATCACAACTCATTTTCCAAAATATGACTATGTTGCATATTTTATGTTTTCCGATAGTATCTTTATTTAAAGCAAAAATCAACAGGTTTTACACTTTAAAATTTTTATATGAAAATATATTGAAATATATATTCTTGTAACTAAAATGACATGAAGGTTTGTAAAATTTACTTATTTTTTCCTTGATGGAACATAATATTGTTATGTAAATTGTAGCTATTTTCTGTGTGTATATATTTCATTGTCTTGTAAAATGATTGTAAAAATGTATTAATCAATTTAAGATATTTTTATTCATGTTACTTATTTTAACATGATACATACTAAAAGAGTATATAAACCTTGCCCTTAGATGATTAGGGCATATAAAATTGATTTGTTATCATTTTATTCTTAGCACATGTTTATGATAATGATATCCAAGGTTTAAGGTGGCTTAGCACAGAAAGAATTCTCATATTGATTTTTCTTGTTTTTTTTGATATATGGTGTTTTCCACTTCAAAAACAGTATATTTTACCACTTTTTACCATGGATTTGTATAGTAAAATCATGAAAATAAAGACAAAAAAAGATTTATAATTAAAAAACAAGTCTATTTCTTGTTGTTTTAGTTTTGACCCATATATTGTTCTTTTAAAAATGAAATAGAAAGATATGATCACCTTACTTTTTGACATATTAAGCAAAAAAAAAAATTCCCGCAATGACAAATACCTTGAGCACTATGTGCTTTGAGCCCACAGGCTTTCAGGAGTAACATGTATGGCCTTACGCATGAGTATAAGTATGACGCGTGTGTAAGATTGTGTTTAATTAAAGCGCAAGATACGGTACATCGAAAGTATGCTTGAAGCCGGGGATAAAATCCTTTTCCTTTCTGTTTTTGTCTTGAAATAGTGTCCAACACCCCTGATATCAGCTCACACATGTCCGACAACACCCTTTTTGTGCTAAGCCACCTTAAGTTCAGATTGTTGTACACATCTGTTTTGACCATCTGTATAAATTTCATTTTTTTTTTAATTATTATTATTTCTGTTGCAATCTACTTATCTACCAAAGGAAAAAAAGAATTGTATTTATTAAACAATTCATGATTATTAATTGTCTATGTTATTTAATTTTGGTTTTAGATTGATATAAAATGTTGATAATACATTGTCCTGTTTGAAAATTTTGTTTTATGTACATAGGCTTACAATGCATAGAAATATATATTTATTTTTAACTAGTGTAGATTATAGGATAAGGTATATTTACTTTGCTTAACAATTATTATAATTGAATTTATAATTTACAGATTCACATTTTCATATTAAAATAATTTTGTTGTAGCTTATGTGTATGATATGTGTGAATCATCCGTGTGCCATAAGAGGTCCAAGTATACATCCCTGAGGCACGCTACATTTACTTATGCTAATGAAATAGTGAGGTGGCTTGTTACTTTTGATAACCAACTTGTATCAATGAGATTGTTTTGTTATGGTTTTGTTGTAGCTTACATATGCTATTATCATAATCCATGTATCGGTGTAATCCATGTACAGTGTAAATGAGGGGGTCCAAGTATGGATCCTTGTGGTACACCACATTTTCTTTACACACTTTGTGTTTGGTGAAAACTTTGGAGTGCTTGAGTTGTTGCGATTTTGATTATATTCATAGAAGATATGTAGCTGATTGCAAAAAGCATTGTTTTTACTTTCTTGAAATATGAGTAAGTTTTTGCTTTTGTTTTAATCAAAAATTTAGATATATTTATGAAAGGGAAGCTCATGTTGAAGTTGAGTTTTTCCTCTTTTGAATTGCAAGTAGATATCCAGGGGGTAACTGATATTTGTACCTGGGTAACCACCCGCTTGCTGCAGGTTCCAAAAGGTGTCCCAATGTGAGACCAAAAAATTTGCAAAAATGAATGAATTGATGCCTTATTATCTCAGACCATAAATCTACAATATGTGTTTGAATGGATATCCTATCTGGGACCATACCTGTTCTAACGAATACCCTATCTGAGCCCATATGCAAATGAAATTAAATAATTATAACAAACACTGGAGTGAAAATGTAACCATACACTATTTGAACAGATTTAAGAACTGGTATTAGGTATTTGAAGCATTTCTATTGGCAATTTAGACACCATAAGCGTCTATTCAACCATTGTTTCTGCATTTGATAATCTATCAGAGACTGAAAAGCCAAATTTGATACCATATATGTGTGACTTGCAAAACACCAGGTCAGTTTTGTCACCCTATATTGGAAGTCTCGGAACTTGTACAGGCGCCGATTTCACTAACATTTAGCGATGGTCGCTAACTCCGTTATGATCGCTAATTCCAAAAATTATCGCTAAATTGTTAAAAATACCCGCTATGTAGCGATCATTTGTTTAGCGACTATTTTTTGAGATTGGGTGGTTGCCCGGTCAAAATACCCAGTTACCTGGGTAAATAATGTGTGCAGACTTGGGTCAAATTTGTAATACATGGTTCTGTCTAACAATATGTTGCATTTGTATAGGAAGACACTAAGAGTGGAAAGATTTATATTTTACTTACATATAAATGGCATAAGTTCATTTATTGGTCAATTTAAATATCATTTTATTTGTTAAAAATCAAATGGTTGTCCATATATTGGTAAGTATTTTTAAATTTTCTTGTGGTTTGATTTTGAAAAACAACAAATTATGTGATGACTAAACGTTGTTGATATTGTGAAGTTTGTAATAAATAACCACACATACTAATATTTTCATTCTGTACATATTTAGCTGTTTTCTGTATGTACCTGTTGAAAGGCTGCAACTGAAACATCATACTATTACCCAGTGGCATATCCAGGGGGAGGGCCTAACCCCCAATATTTCAATTGTCAGTAGGAAGAGGTCATCTGTCGGTAAACAGTCAGAAATTTGAAGTCAAAGTGTGTCGTTTTATTTTGAACAACGTCAGTGTTGAGTAAAATTTGAACCAATTTGTTTGATAAAACTACAAAAATCATCGATACAAAATGTAAAAAAAATAGTCTGGGTGCTTGTAAGACCTAAATTTTTTTGCTTGTCAGTTTTCAAAAGCTATCTTGAAAAAAAAAAACCTTTTGAGTCTCATATGGCGATTGTCAGTCAGTAAAAAAACTCCTAAAGCGCTGGCTGCACCACTGCTGATACCAGCACTTAACTCACCTCCGGTAGTATGCATACTAACATTCAACATCTTGTAAGTAGCCGATTAATGCAAATAAACCAATATGAATAAACAGGGAAATAAATTAGTCTGTATTTTTCGAATCATTACAACATATCCAATCTTGCTGAATATTCAAATGAACTGATCTTCACAGTTTGTCCATGTGGTAGCAACAAAATTAGCCAAAAATATAACCCAAAATCATGTCATGCACAAAATATATTAATACACATTGATTTGATCGTAATCAATCATAGTCAATCTTTGCTAGTCTCTTACACAATACAACACCAGTTCACAGTGTTGTAGAATACAAGGGATATGCTCTTGATCTTGTAACAGATTCTGATTGTTTACTTCTATTATTGAAATCATTAAATTTCCTACAAAACAAATCTTGAGGGTGCGTATGCAGTGATACCAAAAATGCATTGCGCGTGTCTTGATTGGTCGATAAACTCTGCGATCATGTGAAAAGATAAGTCTTCCATACTACACAAGGTGATAAGCATGTTCACTCCATGCATTTATTGCGTTCATATGTTCATGATTTGTAGGAAATTTAATGACATCAATATAGAGTAAACTGGTGATGTTTGTTCAAGTTTGTGAGAAAAAACGTAAGAAATTGTGTCACAATCTTCCTTTTTTTATGTGTATTTTGGCATTTGTTGTAAGAGAAATATTTTATATAAATGAATTTATGTTAACAGTTTAAGCTATTTAACCCAACTGGTCTTTCCAAACCTGTAGATAAACAAAGTTTATTTGTTGTGGTGGTTTTGTCTTTGTACCATATTTTGCATTTTATGATTATATTTCAGTGTGGGGGACATTAAATGTAAAATCTGCAAATATGTCACCATATTTGTATTTTATGTAGTCATAATGTCATGTCTAACTTCTAAATCCATTATCGTACAGTGTCTTAATAAAAAAAGTAGCCTTGAAATATTTCAAATGATCTAATACGATGTGTAAGAAAATTTTGGTCTGACTTGTGACTTATTATTATAAATCTTGTGACGATGAGGATGTTATTTTTGCATACCATTTAAGCTTGGCGTCCAAAGACATTTGCTCGACCGAGTGACATTCGCTCACCTTACCAAAAAACTTTGCTCCAACGGGAAGCGACATCGCTTAACAAATTTCATGACATTTGCTACACTTCAGATTGAATTGGAGCGATTTAATTGGAGCGAAGATCACTCCAAATATTCTTGGGTTTGTTTATTCAATAATCATAGCACTACAACATGCACGAGTGACATTCGCTTTCATCGATCAAACAATGTTCGTGCAATGAGAGCGACGTTCGCTCTCCGTTTTAGCGAATAAGTCCGAGCAAATATCAAGAGCCGAATGTCATTGGACGCCAAGCCTTAAGTGTGTCAGTTCAATTTTAATGTATGCACACATTCTTCTGTCATATCGGTGTACGTGTTATTCCTAACATACCATCACAGTCCTGACTAAACGCTCAATCAACCGTACCCGCTGTATCGCTTGATACAGTGATATCGTATCGCTTCATGAAGCGTTTTAGATGTGAACCATCCATTACACAACATTGATAGGATAGCTTTTGCAATTAAGCTGTCTGCACCAAAGGGTCTCATAAGTAACTGTTACTCTTCTTACAGTTTGTAAAAAAGATTGATTGTTGCATTTATTAACCAGCACTGATAGAAAATGGTCGCAATTTGATAAGTGCAAGCTAAAGTATTGATTTTGTGTAATGGATGGTTCACATCTACAAAGCTTCATGAAGTGATATGATATCGTTGCAACGTATTAACTTTATTTTGATGCATCAAGCTTGATTGAGCGTTTACTCTTTCACTCCGGAATAAAATTTTCACCATCCTTTAACCAGAAATCCGCTCTGAGCGGCTCACAAAGATCTAACTTTATGATAGCATACAATAATTGTAGCTAGTACACCAAGGTTGCTCTCCGCGCTAATAAAAATGATGGCGCTAGATAGCCCTAACTGCTTGCTTGCACAATTTTGACCAATTTGGGCTTGTAGTTTGTTTTTTAGTGGTATTTGAAAAAAAATATGTCAAAGTAGAAATTCCGGCAAATCGTGCACGCTTTTGCAAGCCGGAGTGAAAGAGTTAAGTCCAGACTGAACATATCAGTTTAGTCCATCAACTTGTCCCACCCTGCACATCACTTATTATTTTGATATGCTGTCACCCATGTCGTTGTACCAGTCAGACCCTCATCCTATTCACCCACTTTACACGCATATCAGACTTTTTTATTTGGAGGGGTGAAGTTTCTTCAAGATTTTTCAAGAGATGCATATCTTCACAATAACACTCATTTTCGTAGTCCTTCAATGGGTTTCTCCACACGGACGAATCAATCTGTACTTCACACATCTTGATTAAACTGGACTTCAGCAAACGATAGAACGAGCGTAAGTGACTGCGTGTTCACATACGCTTAGTTGCGTTATTTCCACTCACATGCACACTCAGCATGTCAATACGCGCTACAGTAGTAAAGTCAGATTAATGAGCGTCCGTGTGAACACAATCTGCTTTTCGGAGATGCACATTTATCTATATGCATCTTGATTTGATGCTTCCATGTGGAGAGCCCAATAATTAAAAACTGACCCCCCCCCCAAAAAAAAAAAAACTTTATTTCAAATTAAGTTATATGTTTTTCTTACCCTTCCTGATTTCCCATTGCCTTACCATTTTTCCCAGTTGGCCTTTTGTCAAGGGAGCCTTGCCACCTTGCTAGCTACATTACATTCTATAAATAGCCTTGAAGTATAAAGTGAGGAATCAGTCTCGGTTACCAGATCCATAGCATATCCTTTGTACAATGTTCTTGATATCTGAACTTATTCTCCCATGATATAAATTATCAAAGTCCCTATTTCTCCACACTATAAAGCATCACATCCTTATTCTCCCATTCCCCAAACTATTCCCCCACACTATAAAGCATCACATTCTTATTCTCCCATTCCCCAAACTATTCCCCCACACTATAAAGCATCACGTCCTTATTCCCCCATTCCCCAAACTATTCCCCCATACTATAAAGCATCACGTCCTTATTCCCCAATTCCCCAAACTATTCCCCCACACTATAAAGCATCACATCCTTATTCCCCAATTCCTCAAACTATCCCCCACGTTAGAAAGCATCACGTCAATATCCTCCCATTCCCCAAACTATTCCCCCACACCATAAAGCATCAGATCATTATCCTCCCATTCCCCAAACTATTCCCCCACACTATTAAGCATCACGTCCATATCCTCCCATTCCCCAAACTATTCCCTAACACTTTACAGAATTACACCCTTATCCTCCCATTCCCACACATTATAATGCATCACATCCTTATTCTCTCATTCCCCAAACTATTTCCCCACACCATAAAGTATCACATCCTTATTCTTTCATTCCCCAAACTGTTCCCCACACCATAAAGCATCACATCCTTATTCTCTCATTCCCCCATTCCCCAAACTATTCCTCCACACTATAAAGCATCATGTCCTTATTCTCCCATTCCCCAAAACTATAAATCATCACATCCTTATTCTCCAATTCCCTAAACTATTCCCCAAAACTATAAAGCACCACATCCTTATTCTCCCATTCCCCAAACTATTCCCCACACTATAAAGCATCACATCCTTATTCTCCCATTCCACAAACTTTTCCTCCATACTATCAAGCATCACATCCTTATTCTCCCATTCCCTAAACTATTCCCCAACACCATAAAGCATCACATCCTTATTCTCCCATTCCCCAAACTATTCCCCCAAACTATAAAGCATCACATCCTTATTCTCCAATTCCCTAAACTATTCCCCAAAACTATAAAGCACCACATCCTTATTCTCCCATTCCCAAAACTATTCCCCACACTATAAAGCATCACATCCTTATTCTCCCATTTACCAAACTATTCCCCCATACTATAAAGCATCACATCCTTATTCTCCCATTCCCTAAACTATTCCCCAACACCATAAAGCATCACATCCTTATTCTCCCATTCCCTAAACTATTCCCCCAAACTATAAAGCATCCTATCCTTATTCTCCCATTCCCCAAACTATCCCCCCACACTATGAAGCATCACATCCTTATTCCCCCATTCCCCAAACTATAAAGCATCACATTCTTATTCTCCCATTCCCCAAACTATGAAGCATCACATCCTTATTCTCCCATTCCCCAAACTATTCCCCCACACTATGAAGCATCTCGTCCTTATTCTCCCATTCCACAAACTATTCCCCCACACTATAAAGCATCACATCCTTATTCTCCCATTCCCCAAACTATAAAGCATCACATTCTTATTCTCCCATTC